>JAVSCE010021846.1:0-32765 GCA_032199065.1 Smutsia gigantea | reverse complement strand
AAAGCTTTCTGTGTTGGAATGACTTGATCTGGGTTGTCTGTGGAACTGTGAGTTAGAGATGCGTCTATTTTCCATGAACACATGTGACTGGAGCTCAGAAGAGATGTCTGAGTTGTAGGTAGAGCTTTGGTACTTATTACTCTTAAATAGTGATTTCTGACAGTGTTCATGAGTTTGTACTTTCTCTGACCAACATCTGCTCAGGTTGTTTTGTAAAATTTTTACATGTTTAACCCATGCCATGGTTATGTCCTCTCCCATCATGGTTTGGAATGGAGAATTAAATCATTGCAAAGCAGATATCACCAAGTATACAATGAATAGTAATAAATTGGTATGTAGTGTAGGCTGTAAAGGAGTTAACTGTATGGGTAGAGCTGAAAATTCTGTAAATATCCATATCCTCTACATATGTAGGGGAAGGTGTCACTAGTCAGGCATGTTGAATATTGAAAAATTGTGGGTCAAGTCTTAATTACTCTCAAAGGGACATAGCAAACTGGCAGGGACCATGTATCAGTCGGAATCAGTTTCAGCCTCAAGGGACAGAAACTTTAATATATAGTGGTTTAAACAAGATGGATGATTTTTTTGTACCTCATATAACACATAACTGAAGATGAGAAGTCCAGAACTGAATATGGTAGTTGTACCATATTCATGGATTCACATTCCTTCCAGCTAACCCTGCCCCCTCATAGAACAAAAATGTTGGTAGAGTTCTAGATATCACATTTACATTCTGAACATCAGGATGGAGGAAAAGGAAAATAAGGGGGACTGATTTGCCCTATATAGGACTTTCTAGAAATTTCCCACATTTCTACTTATATTTCATTGAAGAATTCAGTCAGCTGAATACACCTAGCATCAAGGGAACCTGGGAACTGTAGTTTCTTTTAGCTGGATATGTTGCTACCTGAATAAACTCTGGTGATGTATTACTAAAGAAGATTGGGAGAATGGATAATGGGGGTAGATAACTAGCAATCTCTGCCACTGGATATAATCTCAGTTTGGACCCATTTGGTATAAAGAAGAGCTGAGATGTAGGTCCAGAACTGAGACACAAAGTAAGGCGGGAATAGCAAAAAGACAGACGGGTTGTTGAGTCCCCAAGGAAGATCTTGGATTAGTGGTTCCCAAAATTTTGGATTTTAAATGTAAGTACATACTTTTTTTAGAGTGAACTTGCCATAATGTTGCCAACTTTTTATTTGGTAAGTAAGGATATATTAAAACAAAATGGCAAACTATCCACAATTTGTAAACCTTGTTATTTCGTTTAAAAGATTATCTTAAAATAGTCAAATAGTAAAATATTAGGGAACAAATTCAAAACAAAAAACAGTCCTTGTTCAAAATTCACAATGGACAGAACAGACAATAAAAAGGCTCCCTCTTACTCCTGTCTCTTCATTACAGAGTTTCCTTCTCTGGAGACAGCCACTGTTATCTGTTCCTTGCACATCCTTTCAGAGATATTCTATGTGTAAACAAGCAAATGCATGTGCATGTGTCGCATTCTATACATGCCGTTTTTACTGAAAAGGCTATCTTGAAAAGCATTCCATGTCAGTACATAAAGACCTTTGTAATTCTTTTTATGTCTGCATAGTAGTCCATTGTATGGATCTACCATATTTGTTTAATAGTCACTTACTAATGGACATTTTGGTCATTTCCAACCTTTTGCCATTATTAACAGTGATTTAATGAATTGGCTTACAACAGCCTTTGAAATTAAGTTGAACTCTGAATGCCTCATGACTTTCCTTTTCATTTCAACATAGACTGGTAAAATCTTTATCAGCACCAGCACCATTTTATGTACTGGCCTTTGGGAAACACTTTTCTACAGTTCTCCTCATCCTTGAAGTCATTTAGGCTTGTGAAATTGGCCATTTGTTTTTGGCTGTCAGGCATATCCTTGAAAAACAGTAGAATCCATCCTAAAAGGTGATCTATCTCACTGAGCAGGGTCTGAGTCTCTGTTTCCAAATGCTTTTTTCATACCGTTTTGCCCATGTTGAAATATTTTTCCCATTGTCATTTGTAACCAGCCACTCCTCTAACACACAGGGATTTGATATGGTAAGACGTGGGCTAATTAAAGATGCCAGATGTAGCAACGAAAAGACAAAATTTTGAATACTCCTCAGGTATTTGGGTGAATCTGGCACTGGGAGAAAAGACCATCCTCTGGTATTGGGATATATTAGGCATCTCTTTGTACATCTTGGCTTCACTATAGAGTCACTATGGTGATCAGCTGTGCGGGTTCTAACATACTTCATGCAGGTGCAACCTCACAATACCTTACTTCATGCCCTTGTTGTATGTCTCTCAACTCCTGTGCTGGGATTTACTAGTGAACACTACTGTGAGACTATCACTGATGCCTACATAGGTACAGCCTGGAAGCATGAAGGACTGGATGAATGGTGAACCTTTGTCCCTTGGGTGATAGGAGATGGTGGCTAAATTCATCCCCCTTATTTTCACCCATGACTGGTACTGAGTTTATACAATTTCTTGAAACATTCAATGGGATTAAACAAAGTATCTCACTTAGCTGAGATCAGCTCTATACTTGAACTGGCTTTCCCAACTTCCTTGGTTCATTATCCATTTTTATTGTCTGGAATTGTACTCCCCCAAAAAACAACTGCACATAATTACTCTGCCACAAATCCGGGTGGTGATATGAGACAAGACTTGTAGGCAAGATATGATTTAGGCAAGCATGACCAAAAGAACAAGTAGAGGATACAGATCAACAGTCAGAATCAGGGGTTTAGTGATAATGAAAGCTTATCCAGGCACGTAGATGGGGCATGTTGATCAGATATCCATTGTGTGGAGAGTGCAGTAGTATGTAATCTAGGCAGGCAATTATCGTTCAAGAACGTTGAAAGTGGGAAGTTGTACTCCAGGTCACATAGGTTTCTATTCTCTGGAAGGATGGTGGGAATACCACTTGCAAATGTAAGGCTGCTCATGAGTCCTAGAGGGCCTAGGCTATCAGGAAATGGATCATGACCCAGAGAACTAGTTGGAAAGGAGGTAATGGAGGTCAACTGCGACACAAGCTCAAATATGGAATAGAAGCTGAATGTACTGATAGTGAATCACAAAAGTATTTAGAGTTTCCTATATATATCTCTTGCCTAAGTTCAAGACTGAAATTGGCTTGGGGCTTGGTATACAGACAGGTGGCAAAATAATCTCTGCAATGTGGAAAGAAGTGTTTCAAATACCAAAGACTAGGAACGACATAGAAATTGACAAGAAAGGCAACATTCCTACACTTGACGGCCCCTTGGTTGATTGGGTGAAACAAGCAACATGTTCCTCATGCAGACCCCGTTTCTTGGTTTAATATTTCATTCTGTGACCCATATGAATTTCTTCAACTGTTTAATGAGAATCTTTCAATATGCCACCAAAATGAATGGCAATTAGGAGTTTACAACAATTTAAGACACGATGAAAACTGTGATAGAAATTACACTCAATTTATGGTGAAGACACCTGAATTTAAGTTGTGCCCTTTAGTCAATCATTTGACTTCTCTGAGTCTCTTTTCTATTCTGAAAATGAGGCTAATATTTGCCCTACCTACCTCATAGGTTTGCTGTATGAAATATGATCATCTATGTGAAAACAATTTGTAAATTACTAAATGCTATGCAAATTTTAGTTGTTATTGCAAGAAAATATCTTTAATTCTGAGAAGAATAGAGCTTCTTATGTGATTTGCCTTAAATTTTGCATATGATACAAATGCACTATGTTGCCTTCCAGGTAGACAAGTTTGATATATTTATGATGTTAGGTTACTGGGCCACTGTTTTGTCCTTTCCAGCCGAATGCTGAATATATGGCTTACAAGCCCCTATCTATGCAGCACATGTCTCATTATTCTCTGGGGAAGTCCCAGTTTAGATGTCATTTTGTAAACAACATCATTAAGGATTAAGAAAAGCATCACTGAGTCATTGTCATGTAAGCTATAGAGTCCTGAATGATATACAAGGCTGAAATGTGTTCTCTGTGGGACACTTTATTATTTTCAGTGTTATAACAAAGCATAAGAAGTATGAAATAAAATGTCTAAACGTTTAAGGACTTCTGTGTGATTTTATGTATATAAGCTTTTCTCTCTCCCAACCCCATGAAAATATTACTTGTATCCACATTACCGTATCAGCGTTCTCTTGATAGGCTTATCCACACTCTTGATACTCAAATGTGCGGCCCACATTACTAGTAGCATTGGAATTACCTGAAGCCTTGCTAGAAATCCAGAATTTCAGATTATTACTGTGATCTGTTGAATCAGAATCTGCATTTCTTCAAGATTCCCCAAGTCATTCATTAGTTTGAAAACCAGCAGTCTATGATAACCTACCCTTTTTGGTTAACCCACTTCAATTTTCTTAACTCCTGAGGCTCTGTTCCTGTGTCTCCCTCTGCCTTGCTTTGGGATCCTTACACCAATCCCTGACTCTAGCCTTATGGACTTGCCTTTGTAGTATATGTGTTCCCCCACGTTTGAAATTCCACTTTTCCTTTTGCATGTTGGTTTACTAACAAACTTGTTGTCCCTGTTGCTTTCAATATATAAATATATACTTTCTATATATTATAGCTGTACCTCCTCAGAACCCAATCCTATACCCCTACCTATTTAACTCAGTCAGTACTGGGTAGGCCAGGCCAACTTCCTAGGAAGGAAGGGAGTTGGAGAAAGCCAATTGGCAGTACCATAGAAGTTGCCTAGGTTACATGGCGTACACACATCTGAATCTTGTTAAATTTCTTATTCCTTTAGTCTTAGTTTTTCAGTAGCCATCTAGTCTTGTACAAAGTTTTCATAAGCTCCTAGAAGATCAACAGGGCTTTCTCTTTACTTCCTGGACTCATTTCTGTTTGTAGGCAGGGAGGTATACAGTAGGCAAAACAAAGCAAAAGCTGACCCTAAAGTCATTCTGATGTGGCTCTGAAACTTACAAGCTTGTTGCAGCAAACATATCAAGATAAATGGCATATCAGTGAGAATGCAGAGAGTGTGCCTTCTTGTCATATCTTTCTTCCATCAGGTGAACGCTATTCCTTTTCTCGGAAGGGGCAGTTTAAAAGCAAGGGTATACCATTTAGTTTATGAGAGGGCAGTTCTCCTTCTTTGGTAGCATGGAGACTGAATTGTCTACTCTACCCCAATAGCTAGCACCTGCTTTTCCTTCATTATGATTATAAATCAGTGAGAAATAAATTCATACACTGGGAACCATCTTCAGGATCCATATTCTTAAAGATGAAACTCACAGAAGCGTCTTTTAATGCTAACTGACTCCATATGATTGGGACTGTGATAGGTTTATCTTTTATTCAATTCTGCTTTGTGGACAACTGTGAAAGAGCAAAGCACTGATGACTTATTGAAAAATATGCTGGGAAAGATACCTCAGGCCATCAGACCATTATCCCTCCTTTGACCCATGTTATTAGGGCATCTTTCTTATCCTTGTTCCTCAGAGTATAAATCAGTGGGTTCAGCATGGGTGTTACTACTCCATACAACACTGAAATGATCTTATCTTCATCCTGCGAAGATGAGAATGCACATGTACATGAAGATTGCTGTCCCAGAGTAAATGATGACCACAGTAAGGTGGGAGCCACAGGTAGAAAAGGCCTTGAATCTGGCCTGTAGAGAGTGGATCTCAGGACAGCCACAGCAGTATGGAAACAGGAGCACATGATGAATCCAAAAGGCAAGAACAACATTAATATACTACAGCAAACATCAGGATCTCCTTTAGTGGTGCATGAAAGCAAGTGAGTTTGAAGATTACTTGGAGCTCATATGTAAAATGGTTGACTACCATGTGGCCATAAAATTGGAATGGTGGACTAGGATAGGAATTATAGTTATTAAGAAAGCCCTGGTCCAAACTCCTGCCACCATCCAGATGCAAACATTGCTATTCATAATGAGTAGGTAGCACAGGGGTTTTGAGACAGCATGAAAACCTGTCATAGGCAATAACAGCAGGAAGGAAGCACCCCATCACTCCCATGTAAAAAGAAATGGTCATTTTTCAACAAGCAGCCATTATAGGATATAGTGGGAAAGTCCTTCTAGCAACTCACCAGAACCGTGGGTGTGGAGCTTGTATAGTAGCAGATATCTAGGTGATAATTGGCTGAGAAAGAAGTACATGGAGTTGTGAAATGGGAATCAATCTGGATAATGACAATGAAGAGATTATTACCCACCGGGGTGACAGAGTAGATGAACAACATTGCCCCCAAAAGAGGAGCTGAGATGCAGGCTGTGTGGAGAGTCCCACCAGAATGAATTCAATCACATTGGTATCACTTTTCTCCCTTGGGGAAATCATTTTCCTTTCTATGAAGAGAAAAAGGGGGAAACTATGATAAGTTTGGTGTAACCCTAAGGAGACCTTGGAGAAAGTACAGGGCTAAATGATGGGGAGAACTTGACCAGAGAGAGAGAAAAAAATCACAACACAGTTTATGCCATCTTCTTATAGCAGAGTTAGGTCAATGAGACCTTGATTTCATCTTCTCTTCATCCTCTCATGCAGAGCAGACAAATCTGAAGAGGCAGGACCACACCCTCCTTAGACTATTTGCATTAAGAGGGGGTGTTTTTGTATAGAGATTTGTTTGGGTGGTTATACTTGATTCCATGTCTGTAACGAGTGTTTTAATGAAGTACAGTCCTTGAAAGGAATTTCTATATTTATTAATGCATTTACTTAGCCCAGAATGATGCTAGAAGCCATCAGATGCAAGGGCAAGCAACTCAAAGTTTAAACAGAGCATTTCCCTTGTCTTTGCCTAGGTAACAAAATCAAAATTATTTTGCTTCTAGTCCGACTTCAGGTCTTGAGCATCTCTTTTGGGAACAATTCCTTAGATACAGGAGGGTAAAAGACAAAGGAGAAATTAAAGATCTAGTCACGGAACTCAAGGAACTTGAAAAGGGATTTGACCATGAAGAGGAGTCTGGAGTGCACCAAGGGCAGCTCTGTGCCAGTTTTGGGTCTTGCTTCCTATGAAATTGCATGAAATCCTTGCCCAGCATGACTGTACTACCCTATAGCTAAATTATAGCTCAGAGAATCGGTGTGAATCATAGGAAAGAGTACTGAAGTAAGGGCATTTCAATTTTGGTTTGACCATTTACTTGCTGTGTGACCCAAATGAGCTGTAGTTTCATTATCTTAAGAATAAGCAAAAATAGTGCTTTTCCTTCCTTACATAATTCTGAAGTACTGACAAGATAATGGGTTGGGAAATGCCATGAAATTATAAATATATGCAAACATAAGTGATTTTTTCTGGAAGAAGGAATATAAGCAAGATTTTCCCTCATTCAACCTTCTTGTCTCTTTTCAAAATATGAGGGAGCCTAGGAATTCAGTATTTGCATGTATAAGCACCCTCCCTTCCCTTTTAATGGTAGGAACAATATTTAGTCAGAGAAGAATTTTATAAACAGCTTAAGTTGTTGGAACCAATTCCCCACCATCTCTGTATTCCTATCAATAAGCCCTTGTAAGAGCATCAGAATAGCCCAGTCAAGCTAAGGATTCAGCATCTGATAGGAACACAGAGGAGAGTTTAAGAAGTACAGTGTTAAGTGATGTCCTCCAGACTCCTTTACTCCCTTAATTGAACCACATGCATCTATCATCTTGGAAATCATCTAAATTAGGTCTAAGAAGCTTTCTCCAACTGAGGATAACTGACTCAACTCCCACATATCAGTCAGGGGCCAGAGATAAGTAAAAGGTAACTTAAAAAACTTTAATGGTTTTGTTTGTGAAGTAAGGAAGGTAACTTTAAAATGTTCAACCTAACTTTTCCTTTGTGAACTTAAAAGTGGATCTTTTTTTTTAAAAAAGAGGAAATCCAACACTTTCCATAAGACTTGCTGCATAAAAAATAGTTTAAAATATAATCTAAGTTGTTTAGATAGATAGATAATTAGTTTAGATAGCTAGGAATGTGGTATTCTGAATAAATATATCTCTTTAATTCTGATATCTATCTATATTTACATTTACGTGTATTTTAAAAAGTACAACCAATTTATCTAACCACTTGATGAAACTAAAGACATTAAGCATAAAAGTGATGTTGCGTTTATAATTCAGGGTCATCACTGAGAGATAACAGTGAGATGAGGATGAGGAATGGAGGGGAAAAAGAGAGAAGAGAGCATCAATATCAAGAATGAGATATGGAAGACAATAATTTTGCTGTGGTATAGGAGGGTGGAACTTGGACTGGGAGAAAGTTAAAGGGAGGAAGATTTCATCTTAGGAAAAGAACAGGTTTTCTGTCTAGATAACTAAATTATCTAATATGATAGAATAAGTAGTTTCACGAATTAGTGAGCTCACTCCCTCACTGATACAATATTCAATTTCAGCTTGGTTAACTGTACAGTGGAACGATTTTCTGTATTGGACCACAGGCTGAACCAGGCTCGGTCTGTACAACTGTGAGAGTCTACAATGCCATGATTGATGAGAGGGAAGAAATGGTAGAGGGGAACAGGGGCATAGAGAAGGCAGGAGAGAAGAGAGACAGATCTAGAAGAAAGAGAAATCTGGGGACTTAAACTAGGGAATATGCATTAAGTGATTAAGCAGAGAGACGGATGGAGAGATGCTTATCAAGAGGGAGGCAGGGCACTAGTTAAGCAGGTTTCCCTTCTTACCAAATTTCTAACTAAGGTTATCCTCATTACTTAGCTCCACTTCCACATTCCCTTTGAACTCAACTCAATGTGTCATTAAAAAAAAAACACTTTATTGAGCTATGATTGACATACAAAAAGCTGTACATATTTAATATACACAAATTGATGAGTTTGTAGATAAGTATATACCTATGAATCCATCACCACAATCTAAGCCATAAACATATCTATCACCTCTAAAACTTTCTTCTTGCCTTCCTATTTATTATTATCATTATTATTTGTGATGATAACATACATGAGATCTATCTCCTTAGCAAATTTCTAAGTATACAATACACTATTGTTAACTATAGGCACTATGTGTACAGTAGATCTCTAGGACTGATGATCCAGCAATCTCATTTCTGGGTATCTAGCCAAAGGAATTTAAATTAGGATCTTGAAGAGATATCTGCACTCCCATATTCACTGCAACATTATTCACAACAGCTAAGACATGGAAGCAACCTAAATGTACATTGGTGAAATAATGGATAAAGAAAATGTCACACACACACACACACACACACACACTGGAATATTATTCAGTCTTTAAAAAGAAGGAAATCCTGTTATTTGTGACACCATAGATGGACCTAGAGGGCATGATGCTAAGTGAAATAAGCCAGAGATAGGCAAATGCTACATGATGCTACTTATATACCCAGAAGTTTTTACCCTAAAACAGTCAAAGTCATAAAAAAATGTAAAATAGTCATAGAAGTGGAGAGTAGAATGGTGGTTGCCAGGGACTTGGGGAGAAGGAGAAATGAGGAGGTATTACTAGTCAAAGTGTACAAAGGTTCAGTTACACAGGATGAGTAAGTCAACTGACAGCTTCTGTTTCCAGCACACAACTGAGCCCACTAGAGAGTGACCCAATGGGCTACTAATGACCAAATCCAATGTTCCTTCTCAGTCATTAATAAATTTCATCTAACCCTTCTTTCCATTCCCAGTTCTTGACATTTTTTCTTCCCTCATCTTCTAAGATCCATGTTCTCTCTATTCACTTCTCACCTCTCTGATTATTCTTCTACTATGTCAGCTCCTTCTTAACTTTCTAACCTCTAAATTTATGTACTTCTAAAGTAGCATTAAAGATAAGCTGGTTTACTGTGTAGCAACAATTGATGACCAAACTTTGAGTGGCTTGAAACAACACACGTTTATTTCTTGTTCATGCTATGTATCTTTCAGTGGTGGGTATCTGCCCATTGAGGTCAGCCAGAGGCTGATTAGGAATTCTTCTTGATGCAGGAAAAAAGATGCATTGAATTGTGCATTGCCTCTTTAAGCTTCTGCCTGGAAGTGACATAAGTCACTTTTACTAACATTTAGTTGGCTAAAGCAGTCATGTGGCAATGGTGTCATGTACCTGGAAGGAAAAGAGACTGTAGTACTTGTGAAAGACTAATGACTACCATATATTTTTTCTAATTTCTGTAACTTTACTCTTTTCATGGATGGTCTTATCTGGCCTTATGACCTCATCTAATTCTTTGTACTCATGACTCCCAAAACTTATAGCTATAGGCCACATATCTTTCTTTATTTCAAGAGTCACATGTCTATTTGGCTTCCCAAGTCCCAGAGTGTTGGAAACTAAAATAAATTAATATATATTTGTTACCATCTTACTTAAAACTGTCATTGTTATTTCTCTACTTCTGCTAATTGCACCTGAATTTTCCCAATAAATCAGGTTGGGAGCTTTAGACATCATCTGTCTTTCCTTAAATGTCCTATATTAGTCACTAACATATGGTGATTTTTACCACTGCATTGTCTCTTCAGTGTGGCTCCTCTGCTCCATCCCCATTACCGATTCCCTTGTCAAAGTCCTCTATGTATCTTTTGCATGGACTCTGCGATAGTTTCCAGAAATTTTTTACCCTTTTTATCTTCCTTGGGCATTTTTGCCAGAACAATCTTATGTTTTCATTATATCGTTCCCTTATCCCAAAACCCCGTTTCATTCTCCACTGCTTACAAAATCAAATCATAACTGTTTTAGCCTGGCATTCAGTACTCTTCATTATCTGTCCTCAACCTAACTTTCTGCTGGTTGTATTCACTGACCCTTGGTTTTTCCTTCATTTATTTGCCCCCGTGATGTATGTACCCAATGTTCCTTACATATTTAGAGTGGCCAACTGTCTCTGTTTGCCCAGGACTGAGAGGTTTTGTGGGATGCAGGACTTATGTGCCCAAACCTGGGAAATCAAGGGCAAAGTAGGATAAGTTGGCCTCCCTTGATTTCCCATGCTCGCCATTCCCCAGACATGCTGCTTTCTCTGACTTGCTCACGCCCATCTGACCAGAATGGTTACCCATTCCTTATTGTCTCCATTAAAATTCTAGCCATTCATTCCTCAATCTCTTTCAAGAAGCTATTCTTCAGTCAGAATTAGTGTTTTTCTCTAGTGTTCTTTCACAGTATTTCACTTTTTAACTCCTCTGTTATAGCACATGCCACTTACTTCAATAAATTGTAGTTAATTGAGTATATAGAGGACATATTTGTCTCCTAATCTAGACTGTAAACTCTTGGAGGGCAGGAACCATGTATCTTTTATCTCCTTACCTGGCATAATGCTTTTTCCACAATAGGGATCAGTAAATACCTGTTTTATGGAAATTAGGGAGCAAAGAGAAAGATGAGGGCAAGGAAAGAAAGAATGTGAGCATGGACCAGGTACGGGGGTAGAAAAAGGAGGAAAAGAGAGGAGAGGGGAGAATCTCCTGCAGGTCCAGCTCTTTTTTCCTGCAGTGATTTCATTTCTGTTTCTTTCCCACTCATATCCTACTCAAACATTTCTTCTACTAACCATCCCAAAGAACACCTTATCTACTTCAGTAATAATTGGTTTCCATCAGCTCTTTACTGATTAACTAGTCCTGCTTACTGTTTACCTCTGCTGGAAACACCAATTATTTACTTACGCTCTCTAGAAGCCAAAATATAAAACTGTCTATTCTCTATTTTCAGAGACTCTTACCTCCATATTGCTTTTAGCTTATCATTTTTTATCCACCCATGGTAAGTATCCTCCGTCCCTGTCCTCTAACCATAAAGCTTTAACCAGTACTGATGCAGGAAAGCTTGGGTTCTATTGCTTCTCCCACTATCATCAGTCCCAACTCATTACTTATTTCTGGGTTCATATGATAATAGGATATTCTCTTCTTTTAAGATTATGACACTTACAGAGTGAAATTTTGGGGTAAGAACACCTAAGGATAGGGAATTTTTTTTCTACATCTTAATATCCTTAGCTTCTGTGCGCTGATCTTAATTTGGAGAAATATGTGGGAAGCATGGAGGAACTTGCACTGAGAACACTTGGTTTCAGATACCTGTTGTGGCCTTGATCCACCTCATAGGTCCTGGCTCCCCTCTACTGAGCTAAACTCTTGTTCTTTTTAAGTAAATAAAATTTAACAAATGGATATTGAGCATTCTAATGTGTATGATCCTCTGCTTCCTGCTATGTTTATACCACTCTGCACATACTTCTATTCGAGCACACCATGTATGAGATTGCAGCTGTTGGTTTAGAGTTCAGTTTCCTCACTACACTGAGACAGTGAGTATTTTTTTTCAAGTGTATCCAGTGCTCAACAGTGTTAAGGACAAAAAGGGTGCTCAATACATGTTGGAAGGATAAATGTGTAGATACTTTAAGAGAAACACAGATAAGTGAAAGACATGGTCCCTGCCCTGGAAAAGGTCACCATATAGCAGGTAGAAAGGAAGAGGAGCTCTGAATACAGATTTTAATCAAGTCAGACAAACAAGTCTTGCCACTCTGTTATTAGAACCCAGTGAACAACTGAGAATTTCATTTTGACAGGATCTTGAGTCTATTTAAATTTGAACTCAGTGACATTTTGGGGGTTTCCTTAATAATGGCTAAGGACAGGTTTATCTTTGTTCTCAAATTTCCTGTATTGTTTTCAAGATAGGCTTTTATTTTGTCTTAGAATTTCATAATTTGATGACCAGTTTCATTTTTCTGCTAACCAATATTTTTTTCTCACCATGCAAAGAAGGACTAATATTAAAAATCAAATCAGGTTTATTGTTTTGTTGGGAGAGGAAGAGGGAAAATAAGAAGGTAGAAGCATGGTAACTGAAGTTTCTGAATCTAACACTGATTTGGATATTCTGACATGTATGAGTTCACTTTCAGGGACACCATGATGGAGTATTAGAGGTTGGAGCTATCCCGGGTTATTGAGGTATGAGGGACAATGTGGTGTTTAAGGGTATGGGCTCTGCAGACAGACATGGGTTTGAACCTTGGCCGTGCCACTTCCATGTGACCTTGGCCAAACCATCTAACTTCTCTGAGCTTTAGTTTTGTCATCTATAAAACAATTTCTATTTTATAGTAATGTAATTAACATGAAATGAAGTGATGCATAAAACATTATCCTTGGTATGCAGCAAGCACTCAGTAAATTTATTTCTATTCTATTATTATTACAGGAGCCTGAATATGATGCTCAAGTTACACGGACATTGCCTAGAAGTTGGACGAAATGGCCTTTTATGTAATTCCAGGCCTGAAATTCGGAGTTTATAATTCTTTGGCAGGGGGTAAAACAAACTTTAGTCGCCAATGCCTGGGCTGATCAGATAATCTCAAAGCCCAGACACACTGCATAATTCTCTGACAGCAATAACTCAGCTGGCAGTTCCCAGGCAGAGATGTGGGAGAAAGTCCAATATCCGGGAAGCGCTAGGATCTACAACTTCCTGTGGTCTGCTTAGTGAAATTTGACCAGATAAGAACAGTTAATAAGACTCTCTCAAGATACAAAAGCCCCTTTTATCTTTGAATGTGACTATATTGATGTTAAATAGCTGAATGGATGAGGTTAGTTTGAATAGTCTTCTATTGTTGCAAGAAATATGGAAAATTGTTCAGGAAAACTTGAAAAACTCTTCTTCATACTTGTGACATGTACTGACAGCTCTTTTCGTATTCCAAAAAAGTGATGGCTATATTGCCTATGTGAAGGTAGGAGCTTTTAAGGGCTGGACCCAGAGGTATCCCATTGTGGGGCCTAAGAAGTCTAGTCTCATATTCTGGACCTGCTTTATGTAAACATTTTTACAATTCATGCCAGATTACCATCAAGGATGAGGTCCCCAAATATTTCCAATGGCAGTTAATGACTTGAATAAGAAAACAAGAATTGCAATGAAAGCATTCAGTAGCTACAACTTCAATTGCCAAGAAGTTAGCTTTTGGATACTCAAGGGATAGGGTCCCTGGGCAATGACATTTCCCTTGCTGCTATGCAATGATTACAGTGAATATCCACGTAAATATTTTGATAACTAGATTATCCTAATGTTCTCTCCCCCCTTTCTTGACTTGAAACAATTTTCTAAGTATGATTATATGCCCCCTTTTCTCCTCTCATCATGTAGGGGCAAATTTGCCATAAAATGTCAGAGGGGCATTCATTGGCTCAAACTCCCTTTGTAAGCAAATCCAAGCTATGGGCCTCATTACTAAGAAAGCAGCATAGCTTAGTGTTTGAGTGAGAACTCTGTTGTCAGGCAATCCTAAGTTGCATTGCCAGCTCTGCCGTTGTGAAATATGTGACCACATCTCAGTTTCCCCACCTGCAAAATGAGTATGACTGTAGTCATATATATCTAATAGGGTTTTTTTGGGATTGGGTTAAAATAAAACAATACATAGCAATGCCTGACTAAAGTATTTATTAAATGGTAGCTACTATTATTATCGAGAAATAAATTTCTTCAAGTTCACAAGAGGAGAGGATGTGATAAAAATGGTAACTGTGAATACAAGTACTTTATGAAGTATGAGGTAATTCTGAAAGTATATCAACAATTATTCTGTTGTGTTGGCATATCCTAGGATTAGAGGTATTTGTGGAGTGCTGCAACTGTAGTCCTTTAGGACTCCCTCTGAGCCTCTACCTATATCAAGGTATACTTAGACAGCAGCAATTTGGAACACTAAAATCCTTGGTCATTAAAACAAAGCAGGTAAAAAACAGCATTTAGTTATGTTACAACAAGACACAATAAACACTGGGGCATAATTATCTTGGCCTGTCTTACTGCTTCACTTCTCCAGCAAAAGGTTGACACTTCCCTATTTGGCTTTTTTATTAAATATTATAAACCCACTAAGCTGGTTCTTTCTTTGGAGGATGCATCTTAGATAAGTTGGAAAGCAAAGTTGAGGCATTCTGTGAAGAACTCCCATTCTTTTAGGAGTTGGAAACACACCTGAGATATGCACCTGAAGAGAGAAGAAGGGAAGCTGGAAGACACAGCCAGTTGGCTTTTTATACACCTGGGACTGGACTGTAAATGCTAAGAGTATGGAATTATTCATTTTTGTTGTTGGTGTATCAGTTGCCTAGTATAAAGGTATTTGCTGAGACAATGAGATCTAGGCACCTACATGAGCTGAAAGTAAGACTTTGGGCAATCCTTTTGCCTCTCTGAGACTTAGGTTTCCTTTTTTTAAAAATCAAAGGTAAATTTACATGTAGAGAAATGCACATATCTTAAGTGTACAATTGATGAATTATGAAAAATGAATATACCTATGTAACTACAATCTTAGTAAAAGTATAGAATATTTCTGCAATCTCAAAAAATTCTTTCACTCCCTTCGAGTTAATCTACTTCCACTGGCAACCACTATTCTGTTTTCTATTCTCTTATATTGGTTTCACCTTGCTTTGGACTTCATAGACATGAAAGCATAGAGTATGCACATTTTTTATCTACTTTCGTGTGCTTAATGTTTTTGAGATTTATCCATATTGTTGCATGTATTAGTTGTTTATTGTTTCTTATTACTGAAGAATAATTCATCCATTGGATGAATATACTACAAGTCTCCTATTGATAGAATTTGGGTTGTTTCTGATTTGGGGCTTTATTGAACAGTGCTGCTATGAATATTCATGTACAAGTCATTTTGTGGCCATATGTTTTCAGTTCTCTTGGGTGAATACCTAGACGTCTAGTGGCTGGGCCAGAGTAGATTAGGTTTAATTTTTAAGAAGTTTCAGTTATCTTTTGAAATTGTAAAATTTTACATGCCCACCAGCAATATAAGAGAGTTCTAGTTGCCCCACATCTTTGCCAGTATTGATGTTGTTTGTATTTTATTTTTAGCTATTTTGGTGGGTGTGTAGTATCACCCTGTTTTTTTAAAAACTATTTTGAAATAATTTTAGATTTACAGAAAAGTTATAAAGATAGTAGAGAGAGTACCCATGTGCTTTCCACATTAAAATCACCCTCTTATTGTGCTTTAATTTGCACTTTCCAGATGACAAATCATGCTGAGTACATTTCATACAACTATTGTCAATTCACAGTCTTCCTTTGTAAAGTCGATGCTCAAGCCTTTTGCCTATTTTTATTGGGTTGTCTTTTTGTTATTGATTTTGGGAGCATCTTATATTTCCAAAATATAATATTTTGTCAAATATAAACATTGTATTTTCTCCCAGTTCGTGGTGCTCCTTATCATTTCCTTATAACATTTTTAAATTGAAGTATCATGCATATACAATCTTATATTGGTTTCATATGTACAACACAGTGGTTGAACAGTTACCCATATTATTAAATCCTTACCCCCTCTAGTGCAGTCACTATCTATCAGTGTAGAAAAATGTTACAAAATCATTGTCTACATTCTCCATGCTGTACTACACTCCCCATGACCAACTTATATTTTGATTGTGAATTGTTGTGCCCCTTTATCACACTCATCCTCCTTCTCCACCTGCCCCAACCCCTGCCACCTGGTAACCACTAGTCACTTCTCCATGTCTATGAGTCTACTATTGTTTTTTTCATTTTGTTTTGTTTTTATATATCACAAATGAGTGAAATCATATGGTATTTGACTTTCTCCACCTGGCTTATTTCACTGAGCATAATACTGTCTAGATCCATCCACGTTGCTGCAAATGAGAGGATTTCTTTTCTTTTTATGGCTGAATAATATTCCATTGTGTATATGTACAACCTCTTCTTTATCCATTCATCTACTGATGAATGTATAGGTTGCTTCCATATCTCGGGTATTGCAAATAGTGCAGCAATAAACATAGGGGTGCATATAACTTTTCAAGTCAGGGATTTTGTTTTCTTCAGGTAAATTCCTAAAAGTGGAATTACTGGATTGAATGGTTTTTCTATTTTTTGTTTTTTGAGGAAGCTCCATACTGCTTTCCACAGCAGTTGCACCAATTTACATTCTCACTAACAGTGTAGGAATGTTCCCATTTCTCCACATCCTCACCAACATTTGTTTTATCTTGTCTTTTGAATAGTGGCCATTCTAACTGGTGTGAGGTGATATCTCATGTGGTTCTGATTTGCATTTCCCTGATGAAGAGCAATGTGGGGCATCTTTTCATGAGCCTGTTGGCCAATATATATTTCTTCTTTGGAGAAATGTCTCTTCAGGCCCTCTGCCCATTTTTTAATCTGGTTATTTGTTTTCTGGGTGTTCAGGTGTATGAGTTCTTTATATATTTTGGATGTTAACCCCTAATCAGGTGAGTCTTTCACAAATATGTTCTCCCATACTGTAGGATGCCTTTTAGTTCTGCTGATAGTGTCCTTGCTGTACAGAAGCTTTTTAATTTGATGTAGTCCCACTTATTAATTTTTTATTTTGTTTTCCTTGCCCGAGGAGATGTGTCCAGGAAAAAATTATTCATATTTATATCTTTTTATGATTAAAAAATTATATTTATGAATTTTGCCTATGTTTTCTTCTAAGAGTTTTATGGTTTAATGACTTACATTCAGGTCTTTGATCCATTTCAAGTTTACTTTTGCGTATGGAGTTAGACAATAATCCAGTTTCATTCTCTTACATGTACTGTCCAGTTTTGCCAACACCAGCTGTTGAAGAGGCTGTCATTTCCCCATTGTATATCCATGGCTCCTTTATCATATATTAATTGACCATATATGCTTGGGTTTATATCTGGCCTCTCTAGTCTGTTCCATTGGTCTGTGGGTCTGTTCTTGGGCTAGTACCAAACTGTTTTGATTACTGTAGCCTTGTAGTAGGGCTTGAAGTTGGGGAGCGTAATCCCCCAGCTTTATTCTTCTTTATCAGGATTGCTTTGGCTATCTGGGGTCTTTTGTGGTTTCATATGAATTTTAGAACTATTTGTTCTAGTTCATTGAAGAATGCCATTGGTATTTTGGTAGAGATTGCATTGAATTTGTAGATTGCTTTAGGCAGGATGGCCATTTTGACAATATTAATTCTTCCTATACATAGGCACATGATATATTTCCATTTATTAGTGTCTTCTTTAATTTCTTTCATGAGTGTCTTAAAGTTTTCAGAGTAAAGGTTTTTCACCTCCTTGCTTAGGTTTATTCCTAGGTATTTTCTTCTTTTTCATGCAATTGTAAATGGAGTTGTTTTCCTGACTTCTCTTTTTGCTGGTTTGTTATTATATAGGAATACAAGATTTCTGTGTATTAATTTTGTATCCTGCAACTTTGCTGAATTCAGTTATTAGCTCTAATAGTTTTTTCTTTGATGGACTCTTTAGGGATTTGTATATATAATGTCATGTCATCTGCAAATAGTGACAGTTTTACTTCTTCCTTACCAATTTGGATGCCTTTTATCTCTTTGTTTTGTCTGATTGCTGTGGCAAGGACCTCCAGAACTATGTTGAATAAAAGTGAGAGTGGACATCCTTGTCTTTGTTCCTGATCTTAGAGGAAAAGCTTTCAGCTTTTTGCTATTAAGTATGATGCTGGCTGTGGGTTTGTCATATATGGCCTTTATTATGTTGAAGTACATACTCTCTAAACCCATTTTGTTGAGAGTTTTTATTATGAATGGATGTTGTATTTTATCAAATGCTTTTTCAACATCTGTTGAGATGAGCTTGTGGTTTTTATCCTTCTTTTTGTTTTTGTGGTGCATGATATTGATTGATTTACGAATACTGTACCATCCTTGCATCCCTGGAATAAATCCCACATGGTCATGATGGATGATCTTTTTGATATATTTTTGAATTTGGTTTGCTAATATTTTGTTGAGTATTTTTGCATCTATTGGTCATCAGGGATATTGGTCTGTAATTTTCTTTTTTTGTGGTGTCTTTGTCTGGGTTTGGTATTAGAGTGATTCTGCTGCTGCTGGGTTGAGTGGGTTGGCTCACTGGCAGTGTGTGCAGGGAGGCACCTGGTGGCTGAGTTGCCTGTCTTCCACAAGTGGGTGGAGTCTCAGCCTTCCAGAGTGTTCAAGCTGTTCCTGGTGTCCAGCCCCACTAATCTCCAGTACCCAGTATAATGTGGACTCATGCTCTCAGAGCAGATCTCCAGGGATAGGTGGGCAGCATTCCTGGGCTCCTATCTACACCCCACTCTGTTACTATTTCTCACACTGCAGGCTGGGTTAGGGGGAGGGCTTGGGTCCTGCTGAAATATGGCTCTGCCAATTTACCCTTTTCTTTTTCGTCTTCTCTTCTTCCTCAGGTGTACGTAGTCTGTTCTGAAATCTTAAGGTCATTTTTAGGGTTAGTTGTATTTACTGTATTTTCTTATTTTATGTGTTTTTGGAAGGAGGTTTCTGCCTTTTGTTCCTACTCTACCATCTTTTTATCCCATTCAGCTTCTTAGGGAATTTTTGAAGAACATAAGTTTTTAATTTTTATGAAGTTCAATTTATCTGTTTTTAAATGATTATTGCTTTTAGTGATCTTTCCAGGAAATCTCTACCACTTCAAATGTCATAAAGATATTCTATATGTTCTTCTAGAAGCTTTATAGCTTTAGCATTTACTTTGGTCTCTGATCCATTTCAATTAATATTTGAGTATGGTTTGAAGTAGCGTAGAGGTTCATTTGTTTCCATATAGGTTTCTATATTAATGTTCTAGGGCTGTTGTGACAAATTGCAACAATCTGAGTAGCAACAGAAATTTATTGTGCAATGAAAATTAATCTCACAGTTTTAGAGGCCAGAAATCCAAAATCAAGGTGTCAGCAGGGCTCTAAGGAAGAAACCTTCCTTATCTTGTCCAGCTTGGTGGCTCCAGGCACTCCTTGGCTTGTGGCAGCATGAGCCCAATCTCTGCCTCCATCTTCACATGGCTGTCTTCTCTGCATGTCTCTTGTTCTTTCTTTTTCTTGTAAGGACTTCAGTCATTGGATTCAGAGCCCATCCTAAATTCAGTATGGTATCATCCTGAGATCCTTAACTCATTGCATCTGCAAAGAAATTTTCTCTAATAGGGTCACATTCTGAGGTTCTGGATAGACATAAATTTTGAGGGGGACACTATTCAGCCCTATACAATATCCAATTGTTCCACCATCATTTCTTGAAAAGACTTTCTTTTTGTCATTGAATTACCTGTAACCTTTGTCAAAATTCAGTAGTCCTTATATGTGTAGCTCCAGTTTGGGACTCTGTATGCTCATCGATTGTTCTATTTGCTTGTGCTTAAAGCAATATTACTCTATAGCTTTAGAGTGAATCTTAAAATCAGGTAGTGTGAGACATCCAGCTTTGTTTTTTCCTTTCCAAAATTGTTTTGCTCTTCTAGATTCTTTGTTGTCGATATGTATTTTAGAAAAATTTCCATTGCTACAAGTTTTTTTGGGGGATTCTGAATGTACTGTGTGGAATATATAAATGAGTGCAGGGAGAATTAACATCTCATAGACTTGAAATTGCTTTTTTGCATATTGTATATTTTGTTTTGTTTTAATGGCGGTATAGTTGATATACTTGAAACTTATAATAATGAACTTTATAATCAATGAACATTATAAATTCACTCTATTTCCAGTAGCTTTTTATTTTCATAAATATCTTAGGATTTTCTACCTACAGAATTATGCTGTTTTCAAGTAATGTTTCTAATTTGTTGTCCATTCTTTCTTTCTTTCTTTTTTTTAAACATAATTTACTTGCAAGAACCTCCAGTATAACATTGAATATAAGTGATGAGAGTATACCTTTAACTGGTTCCTAAACTCTTATGGAAATAATTCAGGTATTCCTCTGAATAGCACTCTATCTATAGGGTTTTTGTTTGCTGTTGTTTATTTATTTTCATTTGTTTTTGGTAGATTCTGTTAATCAGAATGAGGATGTTCCCTCCTATTTCTAGTTTGTCAAGTGTTTTTTTTATTATTATTAACAGGTGTTGAATTTGATGAAATTCTTCTTCTGCATCTATTAAAATTATCATATGGTATTTCTCCTTAATTCTGTTTACATAGTTAATAACATTGATTTCTTTTTTGAATATTGAATCTACCTTGAATGCCTGGGATAAACATAAATAGTCATATGTAGTGCCCCTTTACTGTATTTAATTGTATTCAATTTGCTAAAAATTTTAAAGGATTTTTGCACCTGTGTTCTTGGGGCATGTTGGTTGGTTGTTTCTCCTTGCAGTGTCATCTGATTTTATTATTAGTGTAAAATCATAAAAAATGTTTTAGAAATATTTTGTTTTCTTCTATTTTTTAAAAGAGTTTCTATGGCACTGATTGCTTTTTCCCCTTAAATATTTGGTTGAATTTACCAGAAAAGTAATCTGATCCTGGAGTTCCCTTTTTTCTTTCTTCAGCTTTGCTGAGATATAATTGACATATAACATTATATGAAGTTAAGATGTACAGTGTGTTTATTTGATATACTTATAAATTGCAATATGATTACCACCGTAGTAGCATTAGCTAAACCATCTATCAGCTCACATAATTAATATTTCTTTTTTGTGGTCCTGGAATATCTTGATATTTTCCTTTTGAGATATATGTTCTCTTTCTGGTACTGTGATTTCTCTAGATTCAGTTTTATGTATCCCCAGAACAGAAAGACTACCTTCCCCACCCATTACCACCACACCACACCATGCTACCTAAACATGGCCTTAAGCTAAAACCCAAGAAAATGGGAAATCATTTTATTCAACACATGGCCTCTAAGTGTGAACTTCACCAGATTCTGCCATTTTATTAACTCCCCAGAGCCTCCAAGTAGCTATATTTTATACCATGATAGGAATGCGCATTTGTTATTTGCAGGAGTGCTGATCTTGTAGGGTCTTAATCAGCTATTACCAGAAGCGGAAGTCATCTCTATCTCTTCTTTTTCCTGATCAGATCTACTAGGGATTTAACTATTTTATTAATATTTTTAAAGAACGAACTTTTAGCTTTACTCATTTTCTGTTTTCTAGTACATTGGTTTCTTCTCTTATTTCTGGGAATTTTCCCTTCTCTCTACTCTGGACTTAATCTGCACATCTTTTCCTCACTTCTTAGAGTTCAAATATAGATAATTGATTTCAAATATTTCTTCTTTTTAATAGAAAAATTTAAAGTTATAAATTTTTCTCAAAACACTACTTCAGGTGTACCCCATGAATTTTTTTTTTGCTATTACTAATATACAATTACATGAGCAACATTATGGTTACTAGACTCCCCCTATTATCAAGTCCCCACCACATACCCCATGGCAGTCACTGTCCATCGATGTAGTAGAATGTTATAGAATCACTACTTGTCTTCTCTGTGTTATACTGCCTTCCCCGTATCCCCCCACCCCACCCACACCCCTGCTACATTATGTGTGCTAATTGTAATACCATGTTTTCCCCTTATTCCTAATTCCAACTCATCTTCCCCAATCCCTTTCCCTTTGGTACCTGTGAGCCCATTCTTGGGTTCTGTGAGTCTGCTGCTGTTTTGTTCCTTCAGTTTTTGCTTTGTTCTTATACTCCACAGATGAGTGAAATCATTTGATACTTGTCTTTTTCTGCCTGGCTGATTTCAGTGAGCATAATACCCTGTAGCTCCATCCATATTGTTGCAAATGGTAGGATTTGTTTTCTTCTTATGGCTGAATAATATTCCATTGTGTATATGTACCACCTCTTCTTTATCCATTCATCTACTGATGGACACTTAAGTTGCTTCCATTTCTTGGCTATTGTAAATAGTGCTGCGATAAACATAGGGGTGCATATGTCTTTTTCAAACTGGGCTGCTGCATTTTTAGGGTAAATTCCTAGGAGTGGAATTCCTGGGTCAAATGGTATTTCTATTTTGAGTTTTTTGAGGAACCTCCATACTGCTTTCCACAATGGTTGAACTAATTTACATTCCCACCAGCAGTGTAGGAGGGTTCCCTTTTCTCCACATCCTCGCCAACATTTGTTGTTGTTTGTCTTTTGGATGGCAGCCATCCTAACTGGTGTGAGGTGATATCTCATTGTGGTTTTAATTTGCATTTCTCTGATGACTAGTGATGTGGAGTATCTTTTCATGTGCCTGTTGGCCACCTGAACTTCTTCTTTGGAGAAGTGTCTGTAGAGCTCCTCTGCGCATTTTTTAATTGGCTTATTTGCTTTTTGTTTGTTGAGGTGGGTGAGCTCTTTATATAATTTGGATGTCAACCCCTTATTGGATACGTCATTTATGAATATATTCTCCCATACTGCAGGATGTCTTTTTGTTCTACTTATGGTATCCTTTGCAGTACAGAAGCTTTTTAGTTTGATAGACTCCCACTTGTTCATTTTTGCTTTTGTTTCCCTTGCCCAGGGAGATATGTTCATGAAGAAGTTGCTCATGTTTATGTCCAAGAGATTTTTGCCTATATTTTTTTCTAAGAGTTTTATGGTTTCCTGACTTACATTCAGGTCTTTGGTTCATTTTGAGTTCACTTTTGGGTATGGGGTTAGACAGTAATTCAGTTTCAGTCTCTTACATGTAGCTGTCCAGTTTTGCCAACACCAGCTGTTGAAGAGGCTGTCATTTCCGCATTGTATATCCATGGTCCTTTATCGTACATTAATTGACCATATATGCTTGGGTTCATATCTGGGCTCTCTATTCTGTTGCACTGGTCTATGGGTCTGTTCTTGTGCCAGTACCAAATTGTCTTGATTACTGTAGCTTTGTAGTAGAGCTTGAAGTCAGGGAGCGTAATTCCCGCTGTTTTATTCTTCCTTCTCAGGATTGCTTTGGCTATTCTGGATCTTTTGTGGTTCCATATGAATTTTAGAACTATTTGCTCTAGTTCATTGAAGAATACTGTAGGTATTTTGATAGGGATTGCATTGAATCTGTAGATTGCTTTAGGCAGGATGACTATTTTGACAATATTAATTCTTCCTAGCCAAGAGCATGGAATGAATTTCCATTATTAGTGTCCTCTTTAATTTCTCTTAAGAGTGTCTTGTAGTTTTCAGGGTATAGGTCTTTCGCTTCCTTGCTTAGGTTTATTCCTAGGTATTTTGTTCATTTGGGTGCAATTATGAATGGAATTGTTTTCCTAATTACTCTTTCTGTTAGTTCATCATTAGTGCATAGGAATGCAATAGATTTCTATGTATTAATTTTGTATCCTGCAACTTTGCTGAATTCAGATATTAGATCTAGTAGTTTTGGAGTGGAGTCATTAGGGTTTTTTATATACATATCATGTCATCTGCAAACAGGGACAGTTTGAGTTCTTCCTTGCCAATCTGGATGCCTTTTATTTCTTTGTGTTGTCTGATTGCCGTGGCTAGGACCTCGCAAACTATGTTGAATAAAAGTGGGGAGACAGGGCATCCTTGTCTTGTTCCCGATCTTAAATGACAAGCTTACAGCTTCTTGCTGTTAAGTGTAATGTTGGCTGTGGGTTTGTCATATATGGCCTTTATTATGTTGAGGTATTTGCCCTCTATACCCATTTTGTTGAGAGTTTTTATCATGAATGGATGTTGAATTTTGTCAAATGCTTTTTCAGCATCTATGGAGATGATCATGTGGTTTTTGTTCTTCTTCTTGTTGATGTAGTGGATGATGTTGATGGATTTTCGAATGTTGTACCATCCTTGCATCCCTGGGATGAATCCCACTTGATCATGGTGTAAGATCCTCTTGATGTATTTTTGAATTCAGTTTGCTAATATTCTGTGGAGTATTTTTACATCTATGTTCATCAGGGATATTGGTCTGTAATTTAATTTTGTGGTGTCTTTGCCTGGTTTTGGTATTAGTGTGACGTTGGTCTCGTAGAATGAGTTTGGGAGTTTTCCCTCCTCTTCTACTTTTTGGAAAACTTTAATGAGGATGGGTATTAGGTCTTCACTAAATGTTTCATAAAATTCAGCAGTGAAACCGTCGGGGCAAGGGGTTTTGTTCTTAGGTAGTTTTTTGATTACCCGTTCAATATCTTTGCTGGTAATTGGTCTATTCAGATTTTCTGTTTCTTCCTGGGTCAGCCTTGGAAGGTTGTATTTTTCTAGAAAGTTGTCCATTTCTTCTAGGTTATCCAGTTTGTTAACATATAATTTTTCATAGGATTCTCTCATAATTCTTTGTATTTCTGTGGTGTCCGTAGTGATTTTTCCTTTCTCATTTCTGATTCTGTTTATGTGTGTAGACTCCCTTTTTTTCTTGATAAGTCTGGCTAGGGGTTTATCTATTTTGTTTATTTTCTTGAAGAACCAGCTCCTGCTGTCATTGATTCTTTCTATTGTTTTATTCTTCTCAATTTTATTTATTTCTGCTTTAATCTTTATTACGTCCCTACTTCTACTGACTTTGGCCCTCATTTGTTCTTCCTTTTCTAGTTTTATTAATTGTGAGTTTAGACTGTTCTTTTGCGATTGTTCTTCTTTTCTGAGGTAGGCCTGTATTGCAATATATTTCCCTTTTAGCACAGCCTTCGCTACATCCCACAAGTTTTGTGGTATTGAATTATTGTCATCATTAGTCTCCATATATTGCTTGATCTCTGTTTTTATTTGGTCATTGATCCACTGATTATTTAGGAGCATGTTATTAAGCCTCCATGTGTTTGTGGGCTTTTTCATTTTCTTTTTGCAATTTATTTCTAGTTTCATATGTTTTTGATCTGAGAAGCTAGTTGGTACAATTTCAGTCTTTTTCAATTTACTGAGGTTCTTTTTGTGGCCTAATATTTGATCTGTTCTTGAAAATGTTCCATGTGTACTTGAGAAGAATATCTATCCTCTTGCTTTTGGATGGAGTGTTCTGTAGATGTCCATTAGGTCCATCAGTTCTAATATGTTGTTCAGTGCCTCTGTTTCTTTACTTATTTTCTGTCTGGTTGATCTGCCCTTTGGAGTGAGTGGTGTGTTGAAGTCTCCTAAAATGAATGCATTGCATTCTATTTCCCCCTTTAATTCTGTTAGTATTTGTTTCACATATGTAGATGATCCTGTGTTGGGTGCATAGACATTTATAATAGTTATATCCTCTTGTTGGACTAACCCTTTTATCATTATGTAATTTTCTTCCTTGTCTCTTGTGACTGTGTTTGTTTTGAAGTCTATTTTCTTTGATACAAGTACTGCAACTCCTGCTTTTTTCTCACTATTCGTTTCCTGAAATATCTTTTTCCATCCCTTTACTTTCAGTCTGGGTATGTCTTTGGGTTAGAAGTGAGTCTGTTCTAGGCAGCATATAGATGGATCTTGTTTTTTTTATCCATTCAGTAACTCTATGTCCTTTGATTGGTGCATTCAGACCATTTACATTTAGGGTGATTATAGATAGGTATGTACTTATTGCCATTGCAGGCTTTAGATTTGTGGTTACCAAAGGTTCAAGGGCAATTCCCTTACTATCTAACAGTCTAATTTAACTCACTTCATATGCTATTACAGACACAACCTAAAGGTTCTTTTTTTTTTCCTTTTTCTTCCTCCTCTATTCTTTGTATGTTATGAATCATATTCTGTACTCTTTGTCTTCCCTTGGATGACATCTGTTTAGCCTTAGGAATACTTCCATCTATAGGAGTCCCTCCAATATGCCCTGCAGAGGTGGTTTGTGGGAGGTAAATTCTCTCAGCTTTTGCTTATCTGAAAATTGTTAATCCCTCCTTCAAATTTAAATGATAACCTTGCCTGGTAGAGTACTCTTGGTTCAAGGCCCGTCTGCTCCATTGCATTAAATATATCATGCCACTCCCTTCTGGCCTGTAAGGTTTCTGTTGAGAAGTCTGATGATAGCCTGATGGGTTTTCCTTTGTATCTGATCTTTTTTCTCTCTCTAGCTGCTTTTAAAGTCTGTATTTATCCTTAATCTTTGCCACTTTAATTATCATATGTCTTGATGTTGTCTTCCTTGGGTCCCTTGTGTTGGGTGATCTGTGCACCACCATGGCTTGAGAAACTATCTCCTTCCCCAGAATGGGGAAGTTTTCAGCAATTACCTCCTCAATGACACTTTCTATCCCTTTTTCTCTCTCTTCTTCTTCTTGTATTCTTACAATGCGAGTATTGTTCCGTTTGGATTGGTCACACAATTGTCTCAATATTCTTTAATTCTTAGAGATCCTTTTTTCTTTCTGTGCTGCAGCTCTTTGTATTCCTATTCTCTAATTTCTATTCCATTTACCTTCTCTTCTACTACATCTAATCTGCTTTTAAATCCCTCCATTGTATGTTCCATTTCAGATATGGAATTTCTTAATGATTGAATCTCCAACTTAAATTCTTTCCTGAGTTGTTAAATATTTTTCTGTACCTCCATACGCATGTTTATAAGTTTTTTTTGAACTCTCTTTCAGGAATATTGGTGAGTTCAGTTTCATTTGGCCCTCTTTTCTGGGGTTTATGAGATTTTGGTCTGAACCGTGTTCTTTTGTCGTTTCATATTCTGTGTGGTGCCCACTGGTGTGCAGAAACTCCAGTCTTGGAGCTGCTCAGCCCCTAGAGTGAGGTTGGGGGTCATAGGGGAGTGGAGCTGGTGCCTGGGGAGAGGAAAGGTCTCTGTTCTGATTACCGCCTGTGGTACCTGTCTCCAGTGTCAGAGCCAGTGGGCCAAACACACATGTGTAAACCTCTGTGCTTTGCGTCTCTAGCTGTTGTAGGCTGGGCCTCCCTCTGGCTGGCCTGACGCCTGTGCAGTGACTGCTGGTTTGCAAGCAGGTGCCTGCAGGCCAGTAGGAAGATTTGACAGGCTGTGTGTCACAGTGGGGTGCCTCGGAGCTGAGTAGGCAGCCAGGGTGATGGAGCACCTGAAGCTCCCCAAAATTCCCAACCAGCCGGGCAGAGCGTGCCCAGGCAACCTTTTCCAGCTCTCCCTTCTCCTGCACAGCAAGCTCTGTGCAAACCCCACCTCTTCAGCAGCCCTCTGGCTGCTAGGAAGCCTCTCAGACGGCCTGCCTTTCCTCTGGCACAGAGCAGTCAGGTGTGGATCCTGTCCTCCACAAATGGCCGGAATGTCAATTTGTCAAGCACTCCACCTGTCCAAGCTCCCCAAAATCCAGAGCACCACACAGTATAGGATTCTGCTCACAAAGCAGGTCTCCAGGGCTAGGTGTTCAGCAGTCCCAGTCTTCCATCCCCTCCCGTGCTCCGTTTCTCTTCCTTCCATCGGTGAGCTGGGGTGGGGAAAGGGCTTGGGTCCTGCCAGATTAAGGCTTTCCCTCGTTACCCTGTTTTGTGAGGTCTGCTCTGTTCGTGAGGTCTGTTTGCCGTCTAGTTCAGCCTTCTTTCTTGTTGCTGTTTTAAGGTTAGTTGTATTAATTAACTATATTTTTGTACAATTTGTGGTTTTGGGAGGAGCTCTCTGTCTCACCTTTCATGCCGCCATCTTGCAAGTCCCCCATGAATTTTTATGTTTTCATTTTCTTTCAGTTTGAAATATTTTTTATTTTTTCCCATGATTTTGTACTTAATCCACGTTACTCAGTTGTGTGTTACTTTAAAAAGAACATTTAATAATGTAGGTAAGTGTTGAATCACTATGTTGTGTACTTGAAACCAATATTATATATCATCTATACTTTGATTAAAAAAAACAAAATACCAATAGCATTTTTCATAGAACTAGAACATGTAATCCTAAAATTTGTATGGAATCACAAAAGTCCACCATTAGCCAGAGCAGTCTTGAGAAAGAGGAACAAAGATGGAGGTATCACACTCCCAGTCTTCAAACTATATTACAAAGCTATGGTAATCAGAAAAGTATGGTACTGGTACAAAATCAGATTCATAAGTCAGTGGTACAAAATAGAGAGCCCAGAAATAAACCCACACATATATGGCTAATTAATATATTATAAATGAGGCAAACATATATAATGGGGAAAAGACAGTCTCTTCAATTAATCATGTTGGGAAAACTGGACAGCTACATGTAAAAGAATGAAACTGGAACACTTTCTTATATCATATACAAAATAAACCCAAATGGATTAAAGACCTAAATCTAAGACCTGAAAGCTTAAAACTCCTACAATAAAACACAGGAAGTAAATTCTTGGACATATATATATGCCTTAGCAATATATTTTTGGATCTGTCTCCTCAGGCAAGGGTAACAAAAGCAAAAATAAGCAATTGGAATTACATAAAACCAAAATTTTTTGTATAGCAAAGGAAACCATCAATAAATGAAAAGCAGAGTAGGAGAATATTTTTGTAATGATATAGCCAATAAGGGGTTAATATCCAAAATATGTAAAGGATTCATATAACTCAACACCAAAAAACCTCCATCTGATTAAAAAATGGGCAGAGGACCTGAATAGACATTTTTCCAAAGAAAACACACAGATGGCCAATAGACACATGAATAGATGCTCAACATCACTAATCATCAGGGAAATGCAAATCTAAACCACAATGAGATATCATCTCATGCCTGTCAGAATGACTATCAAAAAGGCAAGAATTAACAAGTCTTGGCAAGGATGTGGAGAACAGGGAACCCTCTTGCACTGTTGGTGGGAATGTAAATTGATTTAGCCACAATGGAAAATGGTATGGAGGCTCCTCAAAAAATTAAAAATAGAAATACCATATGATCCAGCAATTCCATTTCTGGGTATTTACCTAAAGAAAATGAAAACACTACTTTGAAAAGATATGTGCACTCCTATGTTTATTGCAGCATTACTTACAGTAGTCAAGATATGGAAGCAATGTAAGTGTCCATTGATAGATATAGATTAAGAAGATGCAGAACATATATACAATGGAATATTACTCAGTCATCAAAAGAAAAATCTTGCCATTTGCAACAGTATGGATGGAAATAATGGGTATTATGCGAAGCGAAATAAGTCAGACAAAGAAAGACAATTAGTGTATCATTTCACTTACACGTGGAATCAAAAAAACAAATGAACAAACAAAACAAAACAAAAACAGACTCATAAATAGGACAAACTGGTGGTTGCCAGAGGGGAGGGAAATGGGGAGTTGGTGAAATAAGTGAAGGAAATTAAGAGGTACAATCTTCCAGTTATAAAATAAGTCACAAAGATGTAAATACAGCATAAAGAACACAATAAATAATATTTTAATAACTTTGTGTGGTGACAGATGGTAACTCCACTTAATTACACTTATCCTGGTGAGCATTTCATAATGTATATGAATGTTGAATCACTATGTTCTACACATGAAATTAATATAATATTGTATGTTAACAATACCTTAATTAGAAAATAATTATGCCATAAAAAATACATGGGCTTTCCCAGATAGTCTGTTATTGTTGATTTCTAATTTATTTACTTTATGGACAGGATAGATACCCTGTTAGATTTCAACGTGTGGAATTTATTAAGACTTATTTTATGACCCAGCATATGATCAATCTTGAAAATTTCACATACACTTCAAAGTATGTGGATTCTGAAATTGTTTGGTGTAGTGTTTTAGAAATGTGGTTCAGCAATATTGTTGACAGTGTAAAAATTTTCATTAACTTTACTTTTTCCCCAGATAGGATAATTTGTATCCCTCTATCTTCAACTCTGTATCATCTCTAAGCCATTGAATTTTTATTTAAAATAGCATATTTTCATCCCTGGAATTTCTATTTGATTCTTTTTCATATAGTTTCAATTTCAATGTTGGAAAAACTTCCATATTTTGACCACCTTTTCTTTTAAGCCCTTGAAACATTTATGATAGCTTTTTTTTATTATCCATCTCTGCTAATTCAACATCTGGATAATTATGGTATCTATTCCTACTCATTTTTTCTTATAATTTGTGTTACATTTTTCTCTTTATTCACATGTCTAATGATATTTGATTGCATAATAGATACTATGGATGATATTTTGTAGAGATTTTTGATTCTCTTATCTTCCTCTTAAGAGTATTTTGATTTTCATTCTAGCTGACAGTTAAATTATAGGCTGATTATGTTGAACTTTTGGAGCCTTCACTTTTCACTTTGTTAGTGTATGAATCTGATTCAGTTTACTCTTAGTCTTAGGGTAAATCCTCAATCCTTGGACATATTTTTTATTCCTGAAGCATAGCCCTTTGGGAATTTCAATAGAAATATAAGATATTTATAAAGGTGCTTTAACTTGCTGTAATTCAGCCTCCAAACTCTGTCTCCCTTATGGTGAGAAACTGTTAAAATCTCTGTTCTAATTTTTCAGCCTTATTTTGTTGCTTTCTGTCAGTCTTCTTGTTTTTTTTTTCTGTGCGTGTGCACCTTAGGGGTCATCTAAGTATGTGATAGAAGTTTGTACATGTTGGGTAAACAGAAGTTTTCAATCAGAATTTTCACCTGGCCTTAATAGTGATATGCATATAAGGGCCTATTTGCATATCAATGTGATATTTACAGCAGCAGAGCCACCTGTCTGTCACAAGATTACCTGTCCAGGGTAAGGTGTGGAGAGTAGCAGCCATTCTCTCCTCCCCTCCATTCTTGGTACGTAATTGGCCAGGCACCCACCATTCACCAGGGAAAAGCCCATGGAGTTCCTCCTGGAAGGGTGGGGGAGCAAAGCTGAGCAAGAGGGGGTGGAGCACCTAATGAGGAGAGACAGCTCTGAGCATCCAGGGTTTGCTGGGAGAGAGATTGAGCTGTGAGAAATAAACCTTTAATCCTCAACCTACCCTTTCCCTCATCTTCCTTCAGTCTCACAGGATTCATAGGAAACTTGCCCGGGGAGGAGAACCCCCTTTCACTCCAAGCCACACTTTGGTGAAAATCAGCAGGATCTGGTGAACCCAAAGAACTGTCCTCATGGGTGTGATGTTTCAGCGGGCTGCCCCTATTATGGATGGATCATTTTAAATTTCAGTTTGCATTCTATAAATGCGGTAGAATTTTCTGGTTCCCAACCCATTCCTGCCACTGTCCTATTACAGGGCCACTCTCTTGCATGCATCCTACATTACAGAACATTAAAACATGTGTCATCACTCTTAAGGTTATTCTATTCTACAGACACCCAGGGATCCCCCTATGTATGATGGGGAAATACCCTATGATCCCCCTAAGTATGAGTGGGGAAACACTCAGGGATACACCTGGGGATCGCCCTATAGATGGTGGGGAAACACCCAGGGATCCCCCAGTGGGGATTTGGTACAGGGTGCTTTGCTTCGTAGAAGAGTGGGTCCATCCCCAGAATTGGGGAGGGGTGGGGAAGCCAGAGGGAGTGGAGTTGGCCCTCTACAAAATAGGGGACTGCTTAGGGGAACTGAGTTCCCATGCAGCAGCAGGAACTGTGGGTTGGATATTTCTAGCAGCATTGGAAATGTTTACCAAGGAGAGAGATGCACTTTGGTGGGAAGAGGCAGAATGAGAAGCAAGTTGTGGGATGGTATAAGGAAGGAAAGAAGGCTATTAAAAATTGAGATTGTGTGGCTGAGATACATACCTATGGCGTGGGAAGGGGAAGCAGAAGAATGTGGGCTGAGAGACGCCATGGGAGAGGTGAAGGAAGGGGTGGTGCCTTCAGCTCCTGAAATGGTAAAGGGAGGAGGAGCCTGGGGAGGAGGAGCTGGCGAAGGATGAGGGCGGGGCCAAGGATGGAACCACAGCCAGGGCATGAGTCACTGGAGGCACCAGCCCCTCCCTTATTGAAAATGCGCCTGGTTGTGGTTAAGAAAATAAAGACACAGTGACTGCCAGTTCCTCCAGGAAAGG
>JAVSCE010021845.1:0-209603 GCA_032199065.1 Smutsia gigantea | reverse complement strand
TGAATTGCTTCTGAGCAGGTCCTCATGAATGTCTGAGCATCCTGGTCTATCTGGTCTCGTTCTGTGTCTGTCATCCTCCCATATTCAGACATGATATGGCTAAAAAGACAGAGAGAGAGGGACAAAAGGATAAAATTACAGGGAAGCAGCAAGTGACCACATAATGTAGTCTGGATGGGGTGTTGAAGTGCCATGTAAGCTGAGGCTTGAAGGATGAGGAGGAACAGGCCAGGTGAAGAGGTGGGAGAAGGCTCTAGACAGTGGAACCAAAACATGAGGCTGGCAGGTAGAGAAAGCTTCCTGAAGAGACCAACCTGGAGCAGGCCATCCGGTGAGAGAATGAGGCCAGCATGGGGAGGCGCTGGGCTGGAGCACATGACGCCTTGTTGAGAATGTGGGCTCTGACTTTGAGAACAACAGGGCAGCCGCTGAAGGCTTTTATACAGTACAATGACAGAAGTTGATTTACATTAGAACATCCTGGGTGCTTCATGGAGAAGGATGTGGGGACACTCTTTGGAGGCTCTTGAGATACATGTGACAAGCTGTTGCAAGCTATTTTTTCCATGTTGACAAGCAGTCCTCAAAACTCACAATAAAATAACTTTTACATGCATTTCATTTCTCCTGATGTTAAGTTTCAAAACTATAAACTTACTGAGCTAGCAAGGGAGCTCTCACTTTCAGTGATACAGCAGCTGGAAGCCCAAGCATTAGTGATGTTCCCTGCTTGTCTTTGTAAGATCTGGGCAGGGGTGGCAATGTCATTATTAACAGTGCTGCTACATAGCCTAATTGAACACTCTGGACATTATTAACAACTGCAATTCAGAATTACAAAATGTCAAATGAAAAGGGACCTTAGAGAATGTATGGACTCAGATTCTTCGGCTTCTACCCACTAGCCCCACCAGCCACCCAGCCTCACTGAGAGTAAATATAAAGCTCAGCTGCCCCCAGCCCCCCCATGACCTACTTCCTGCCACTCATCCTGTTCACTGCACTCCAGCCACACTGGCCTCCTTGCTGTCCCCAGTCAGCCATGCCACACAGCCTGGAGTGCCCTCCCCGAGGAGGTTGCATTTTCCCTTCCTCCGATCTCTGCTCGGATGGCCTGATCTGAGCCGGCTTCTCTGGGCTCGTCCCCAGCACCACCGTCCTGGGTTCTGTGCCAGCTACTCAGTTACCTATTAAGTTATTGTCTCTGGGCTGCAAGCCACCCTTCTACACTCTGCCCTGTGATGCAAGGGTGCTGGGGCTCTCCAAACCACATTGCTACTTGACACTATTCCTCACCTGGCCTTATTTCCCTTTACAGCACTTACTGCTCTTGAAATAGCTGTCTCTCCTCTCGGAATGCAAGCTTCATGAAAGCAGGGACTCTGTCCCGTTCCTCTCTCTTTCCCCAGCATCTCAAATGGTGTCTGCACACAGTAGGTGTGCTAACTGTAGCAGGGCACTTAGTATGTGCCAGACACTCTTCTTAGTGCCTTATGTGTATCTTCTTTACATATTAATCCTTGCAATTCATCCATTTATGCACTTATTTACCAGCCCCCTATATGTCCAGCCTCTGGCAGGGGCTGGGGATGAGCTGAGGAAGGCTCACTGTGGGCCCCATAGGGCACACTGTACCACAGGGGAGACTGGCACAGAAGTAGGGAGCATGAGAAACCATTGTGGGTGGCGCTGGTCTGCAGCTGGGCAGTTTGTGCAGGGGAGGTGCCAGGCATGCAGAGAGGAAGACTGCACAGAGAACCACGGGAAAGGACCTGCTACAAATTCCCAGTGTGCAGGTCATGATTGGAAAGACCACATAATATAGGATCTACACCAGGACATACCTGAGAGTGAAAGGGACACAGGAGTAAACCGGGTGGTCCCTACACACTGTACATCACAGCTGCAGGCCTCTGGGGCCCCTGAATTACTTCAAGGAGTGGCATACCACATGCATGCGGAGTGTCTATACTGGATGTATATGGCTTATGTCTGTACTATTTTTCAAAGGAATGAAGATGGTATTATGATATTACACATTTATGTAAAATGGGTACTGAATCAATCAGCAATAGCAGTTTCTCTAGTATCAATAGGTTTCCCTAAAATACAATGATCATATGGAAGGAACCTAAGTGTCCATCAATAGAAGAATGGATAAAGAAGATGTGGTACATATACACAGTGGAATATTATTCAGCCATAAAAAGAAAAGAAATTTGCAACAACATGGATGGACCTAGAGGGTATTATGCTCAGTGAAATAAGCCAGGCAGAGAAAGACAAATACCATATGATTTCACTTATTTGTGGAATATAAAAGCAAAGCAAAACAGAAGGAACAAAACAGCAGTAGACTCATAGACACTGAGAAGTAACTAGTGGTTACCAAGGGGTGGGGTTCAGGTGGGCAGCAGGGAAGGAGATAAAGGGGCACAATAATTCGCAATCATGATATAAGTTAGTTACAGGGATAGTACAGCATGGAGAATACAGTCAATGATTCTGTGACATCTTTCTATGTTGATAGATAATAACTATACTAGAGGGGGTGAGGATTTAATAATATGGGTAACTGTTGAACCACTATGTTTACATTTGAAACCAATATAAGGCTGTATATCAGTGATACTTCAATAAAAAAAATACAATTATACAAAACACAAATATTCCACTATCAATTAGAAATAAGTCCTTGCAGTAATGAATCTGGGGATAGCCGCTAGAGGATTTCAGAGGAATCTGCATTCTGCATGGGGTCCTCTGTGGTGGCTGGCCGGGAGGCAGGCGAAGAGACCCCTGAGGTCCTCGACCACAGTTCAGAGTCTAGGAAGAGAAGAAGTGCCCAGGAGCCGAGACCATGTTGGAGGAGAGAGGAGACAGCCCAGATTTGACAGGGATTCAGTGGGTGCTTTGCCCTGACCGCGTGTGGGGGTAAATGAGGAGAGGCCTAGGACCCAGAGCACAGACGGCAGGGGCACGGAGGACAGAGGTTAACGTATTGGGCCACACAGGGATGCAAAGCTTAGGACATGGCAGATGAGAAGACAGAGCAACCTGAAGAAGGGGTCAAATTCTTTTTGTTTCTGTGACATTTTAAGAACAGCACTAGATATGTAATAAGCATTTCAAACATATTTAACAACAGTAATAAAGCCTTGCTAGTGATGTCACCCCAAATTAAGTATCACAATAACAAAATTATTACTTCCTTGAAAAGGTTAATTATCTAGCAAATAAATACCAAGAATATATATTCTCATAGGACATACATATATAAATGTGTCAAGCTTTATTTCCTTTATACTGCACAGAATAATTTTATTACAGAGCTCAATTTATCTAAATATTAGATTGAATTAAAGGAGACTATAATAGTTACAGGCCTGGATTAGTCCATTTACTTCAGGGAGAAAGGAGGGAAAACTAGGTATTAAGTTTATTCTGGGTTCAGAAATTTAAAGGAATATACTTTTTTAAGCCATTTGGTTTATTAGTATGATAAGGGCAAGTTCAAAATTACAAAATACCACTGACATTCTGCCTACCTATTAATTTAACATGCAATTAGATACTTCCTGAGGATAGAGCAGAAGAGAAAATAACAAGTTATTTTACACTCAGTTCCTAAGGTCACTGAAACAGTGTGGACACAAGCTAAAGAATACACTCTAACTTTGCTATAAATATTAAATATGGTGAGTATATACCTTGCCCATAGTATATGCCTAATATACTTCCTGAGATTGAGCTGTTAATGTTTGGGCTACAAACATAAACAAAATATAGACCCTGATCTTAATAAACTATATCACAATATGTAACATGTAATATGTACAGCTGAGCCTTGAACAATGTGGGGGTTAAGGGCACGAAGCCCCCATGTAGTTGAAAATCCATGTATATATTTTGACTCCCCCCAAACTACTAATAGCCTACTGTTGACTAGAAGCCTTACCGATAATAGTCAATTAACACATACTTTGTATATTTTTATACAGCATATTCTTATAATAAAGTAAGCTAGAAAAAATGTTTTTCCAAATTGTCACAAATCTCCAAACTATTTTCCAGTATATTGAAAAAATCCACATATAAGTAGATCCATGCAGTTCAAACCCAAGCTGTTCAAAGGTCAACCATATGTGCTTATGCTTCATAAACAAAGGCTAACAGCTACAGAACGCTTTCCATGTGTTAATACCATTCACTGTTCTAAGGGCTCCACGCTATTCACCCACTTAATTCTTAAAATTCTGAGGTGGGTACTACAATAACTTCTGAGGCACAGAGTGGTTCAGCAACTTGCCTAAGTCACACAGAGCTAATAATTCACAGAGTTGGGATTTCTGGCCCGAGTCTATGCTCTTTACTACCATGCAAGGCACCCCTCACGCCAAAAAAGGCAGGAGAGTTCAAAAAAGGGGCTGCTTATTTCCCACTGGCTGATCAGGATGAAGGCGAACCATGAGCTAAATCCTGAAAGGCAGGATGCAGCTGTAGGGAGACCAGTGCAGACACTCTCAGTAACAGAATGGGATCAGGAGAAAGGCAGCCTCTCTGCAGAAGAGCCAGCACTTCAGCTTGGCTGGAACACAGGGCAGGTAGCAGCCATGTTCTTGGTGGGCCTTCAGTGCTAGTGGGAGGAGTTTAGCCAATGGAAGGGCTCAGCCTGGGGAAGATAAATGTGGCAATACCACATTAGATGGGACGGAGGAGGAGTATCAGACAATGGGTTATCCAAATTAGGCAGAGAGCCCTGCTTATCATCTTTGTAGCCCTAGCACCATGTAACAGGTAGGTGCTAGTAAACTTCAATTTAACTGAACTTTAAGAAAGGGACAATGGCAGAGTGTGGGTGGTAGCAGAGGACCGGGAAAAGGCAAAGAATGGAGATTACCACTGTCAGGAACAGAACAATGCTGGAAGCAGAGCATCAACAGACCCCAAGATCTGGGGTCTGGGTGAACAAGATAACATTAACAGAAACAAACAAAAAAAGAAAGAAGGTAAGAAGGAATTCCACATATTAAAGAAAGACACTGCTGCTAACACTTGTCCTTATAATGCAGTATAAAAGGACAGAAGTAATGCTCTTGGAGACCAAATGGTCCATGACTGATACTTTGTTTTGAAAAAAGAAACCAGGGCAAATGATCTTACAACCCTTTAGCAATGAAATCTGGAGAAATGAAAGAAGTTCTACAGTCTCTTAAGGGGAAAGGGAAAAGTCATTGTGGCTACACAGCTGGGGCAGGCCTGAGGCTACTAGCATCCACTACAGCCGGATAAGCTTGAAGAGAGTAAAGCGCTAGTTGCCATCAAGCATCAAGGAACTGTAATAGCAGACTGCTGCTATGTGATTGGCACTCAAAGTCATTTGCTTGCTTGGATCTTGGCCAGCAGGGAAAGTCTGGATTCTGGAAGGATGCTAGGAGTGGGAAGCCATGAGAAAAGAATTGTGTGGAGTTAGGGCTGAGACGGGAGAGGCCGGTGGGTCTACAGAACCAACAGTGACCGGCTCCCTCCTTAGCCGACAGATCACATGCTGGCTCTCTCATGGTCACCATCTCAGTGGTGCCCTCCTGGTGCTTGCCAAGTGTGCACAATGTCCTTGCGGCGTGTGCTCCCATTCTCCTGGACGACTGTTCCACATCTTCTCCACGCTCCTCAAACCTCCAACACCCCATCCCAGCTTCAGTGTCAATAATAACTCTGCTTCCTGTTTTCTGAGAACAAGCTCTTCTTCCTCCTCATCTCCTTTCCTCTGGGCCCATGGACCCTGCCTTCTCTCCGGCTACTCTGGATGAAGTGTCCACTCCTGGGCTATGCCCCTCTGCCTGGACATGAGGCTGGCCCCAGTAATTCTCTTTTCTCTCCCCTGCACCTTCAACCTTAAAAGAATTCATGTGCGTGCCCACTGATTTGGCAGTGCGCACAGTGAACACTACATGTATTAGTTACTAATATACGGACTTTTTCCTGTTGACTGGATCTTTCCTAGCCACATACAAACACAGTGTTATTTCTCCCAACTTAAAAAAAAAAACAAAAAACCTCTTAGCGCCATGTCTCCTCCCAGCCATTGTCCAATTTTTCCTCTCTCTTCGGCAAAACTTCTCTAAGGAGTTTACCCCAAGGTCTCCATTTTCCCGACCACTTTCTCGACCCCAGTCTCAACAGTCTCTGCCCTCATCACTCCACAGCTGTCCTTGCTCCCAAGGTGGCCACGGCCCCTGTGCTGGCTCAGACGGGGTAGATGGCTCCTCTCCTTTTCTTCCTGGCTGGTTTTCTTCCTCTGGCCTCCAGGACACCACACTTCCCTGTTTTGCTCCTCCCTCACTGGCTGCTCATTTTTCCAGGCTCTTTGTGGACACTGACATTTAGCCACCCCCACCCCTGCTGACCATTTAAGGACTCAGTTCGTAGCTCAGTGCCTGAATCTCTTTGCTATGCACACTGCTTCCTGGGTACTCGAGTGTGTCTGGTCCTGTGGCTTTTCCAGTGTAAACAGGAGCTCCATTCCTCCTGGCAGCTCAGGCCCCACACCTGAGGCATCCCGACTCCTTTTTCTCTCCCATCTCACATCTAACCCATCAAGAAATCTTACTGGCTCTACCTTTAAAATATTTCCAGTGGCTGACCTCTTGCTATCACACCCACAGGTGCCTCTCTGGCCCCTTCCCTGGGCTGTAGCCACCTAGCCTGCCTGCTGCTTCTGTCTTGTCCCTCCTGAGCCCACTCTAACACACTAGCTATACTGATCCTCTTACACAGTAACTCAGACCCTACCAATCCTCCCTCTGAGACCTTCAAGCAGCTTCCCACCTACAAGCAAAAATCGGGAGCTACAGATCCCTAAGATGCCCGAAAGGTCTGGCTCTTGCTATCTCTCTCTGAGCTCATCTTCAGCCATCCCCCCATCCCTCCTGCTTCATCACACTAGCCTCCTTGCTGTTCCTTGGACGTTCCAGACACACCCCTACATCAGGGCCTTTATACTGGAATGTTCTTTCCCCAGATATCTATATAACTGATCCTTACTTCTTTTAAGTGTTAACTCAGTGTCCCCCTCTTAACCGAGGCCTTCCCTAACCTACATTTATAAACTTGTGTCCCCCTGACATTTTCTACCCACTTTCCCTTCTCCTCTCCCCATGAAAGCACTTATCTTGCTCTAACATTCTATGTACTTTACTTATTTTGTTTCTTGTCTGTGCTCCCCCCAGAAAAATTTAAGTTCCACAAAGTCAAGGACTTCTGTCTGTTCACTGCTGTATGCCCATCATTAACAGCAATGCCTAGGACTTAGCAGGCTGATAAATTAGTAAGTCAGTAATCAAATAACTTTTTGAAATACCTGATTCAAGGCATGAGGATGACCTAGAGAACAGGCTTGACAAACAACTACAACTGTGCTCCTTAATAGGTCCCTCCCGGGCCCACTTTACCCCCACCCCCAAGACCTGCAGGCATCCAGAGCCTTCCCGGGAAAACTTAAGGCAGGGGACGCATCTAGCCAGGTGACAGGCCCCTCTCAGAGAGAAAAGGGAGGAGAAAGCATGGGGTCTTCTCAGTCCCAAACATCAGTACATCAGTCCCCTGTGCTTCCTTGGTGTGGCAACCTTCCCACTCCCCAACCCCAACTTCCACATTTTCTGGGGGAGAGCTGGAAGGAGAGAAGGAAGCCACTGGGCTCCTGAGGGACAGCTAATCCTCCCCTCAATGAATCTGAAGAGCGAGAGGGAACCATTTCCCTACTGCAGCACTCCCTGGCATCTTGTTTTCCTAACTAGTTTGGCTGAACATGGTGACCTAACAGAATGCACTCTACCTGAGGTAGATCAGTGTGGGGGGAGTGAGGGTGGTGAGCGGAGGGGCCATGAGCCTTGTGCTCATCCTTAGGAGAAACTGTCTCACCAGATGTAGAGGCTAAGGGGTGAGAGACAGAAACATAAGAGAGGTACTCACTTCCGACTGAATACGCACACTGTGGACAGAGCAGACCTATAGATAACTAATTCAAAGAACATTAGATTAACATCCTCCTACTCTATATTTTGATTTAACAGAAATTCAGCTCAGTGACACTGAAAAGGTCTAAAGGTTAATTTGATAAAAGTGATTACCCAATTAAAAGGTGATGTTCCTTTAGGATACAGTGTACATTAACCTTTTAGGAAAACGGACAGTATGGTTATCTGATTAGTAACAACAGAAACCACAGAGTTTCTCTCCCAAGTGGTACTGTTTGGTTGCCAGGATACTGCAGAAAAGGCACATCTACCAGAAATGGAGAAATTATTTTTAATTAAAATCATTCAAGAGATCCAGCCAGAGGCTACAAAGGCTGCATGCTGTTCTATTCTAGTAAAATGTCATTATTAAAAAAAAATAAATGGGTCAATAAAGTCTGAGCTCTGCATTATGGAAAAAATTACAGCCTCCTAATTATGTCAAACTAACATAGCCTTATGGGTCTGAAGGCAATATTTCTCTCAATTCCATGATCTACTCCATCCAAAATGTTCTGAGGAGCAGGCCAAGGCCAGCACATTGCACTGGGTGGTAGAAGTAGTCAAAGAGAAAGGCTTTCAACAGTCTACCACCTCTGGGAGGGAGGACTTGATGGTAGGAGACAAGGTGGCCCTTCCCCATCTGGAGAAAGGTAAGGGCCTTGAGAGGATGCTTATTCCCTGGTCTATGGAACAACTCCCCTGGTGTGACGCCTTCCCTTCCTCGGCTTCCTCCCTCCGCCCCCTCCATGGGAGGAGGAGGGGCATCTCTGATTGGTAACCTGGCAAAATGACCTGGGCAAAGACAGGAACAGAAATATGCACGTAGCCCCAGATCCTTCCTCTTGCCACCCTGTGTCTGGGGTCTGTCTGCTTACAGACAGCTCTGTTCTCTCTCATTTGCTATAAGGGACCTGCCCCAGCTCTCTGTGCTCCAGGGTCTGCAACTATCCAGTGGCACTAAAGGCTGAGTGAGTCTGTCTGATTCAGGAGCCTTCAACAGGCCACCTGCCCACAGACCTAAGCATTGCCTACTACCCTAGACTTCATCAGCGATTAAGCTGGTAACGTGCATCTCCCTCATGTTGGCCTGACTCCTGCATCCCATCTCTCTCTTCCTCTCCCTCCTTCCTACCACCCTCTGGCAGGAAATAGAGGTGTTTTCTTTTTATAACTGACCACTCCCTCAACTGCATGATAGCTCAAAGGGTGTTCCAATTCAATTACCCTTCACTAGTGCCAAGAACTCTCCCACATCTCATTTAATCCTCCTTAGAACATAATCCACATTTTTTAAAAAAGGAAAACAAGCCCAAAGATGTGAAGTAAGCTCTAAACACTCACAGGATTAATAATTGGCAGAACTGGGACTGGAACTTAGGTGTGACTGACCCAAAAGCCCATGCTCTTTCCAAGGGACCAAAACAGAGGTAGGAGTGGAACTCTGTATTACTGGGTAATGAACAGCTGCAACTGGGAAGATGAGTAAAAGACTGAGTCTCCATAATGGGTGCGGTACCGCTCAAGACTAAGAAAGCCCCAGGAACTAGAATTCTCTGATACTCAAGCCACACACCTTAAGTGGCAGAGCAGATTTGCCTCTGGATGCTGGCCCTCAGTCCCAGCATTTGCTGCCACAGTGGCTGGGAAATGAGAAGGTTTAAGTCACCAGCCCACTATACTCAGCAGCATCAGAGGAGAGGGCTGAGTTCAAAACTATTCCAAAGTGACTGAATAGCACCCTTATACACAAGCTTTTTGCAAATCTATTGCTTTTCCTTTTTGTACTGCATTTTGATTATATTGTCTTCTTGTTTGAATTTCCCAACTAGCTGGCTAGTGATGATCACCTCCATTGTTAAAGCAGGGTGTTTCTGAAAAGGGCCACAGAGTAAATATATTAGACTTTAGGGCCATTTGGTCAGTCACAGCCACTCAAACGCTGTAGCACAAAAGCAACCACAGATAATACATAAATGAATGCACATAGTGGTGTTGCAACAAACTTTATCTATGGACACTGAAATTTAATTTCATATAATTTTCACTACAATACAGATGGTAAAATATTATTATTATTATTATGGCCCCCACCCCCACCCCGCCCAGCCATTTGAAAATGTAAAAGCTGTTCTTAGCTTACAGGCTGCATAAAAACAGGCAGCAGGCTAGATGTTTGCGGACCCCTGGTTTAGAAGAAGACATTTGTTTTACAGATTCAAAGACTTTGTCAGGTTTACATGGCTGTTGGGGTGGGGTTGGGGGTAGCTTGAACTAAACCAACATTCAGAGCATTCTCCTCACTGGATGCCTTTTCAAGGCTAAGGGAAGTTGATGGATTTCCATGAAAGACCTCTAAACCATTTTTTGACCTGAATTGTCAGATACTAAAGGAAGAAGCTGGACTCTGAGAGACTTATACCACTTTCAGTAAGTTTTCCAAAGTCACTGCAGTTTCCATTTTTAGGTACTATAAAATTAGTATTTGATACACATATACACTTTTAGAAATGAAATGTATACTGCCATCTAGTGTTGACCAACTATTTTAACCAAGAACTTAAAATAAGTCTTGGTACTATGCATTAGAATAATTTTAGGACACTCCAAAATTATACAAACAAAATACACTTAAAAGTATAAAGTTGCTATGTTCTTCAGGGAGACAAAGTGGCAGGGATTATTTAAAATTCACCTCGCATATTATTTATTTTATACTTTGTGAGAAGAAGGCTTCTGAAGAACAAACATTTGCTTTATACAGATAAGATCCTAAAAAGATGCTTCTAATGAAGGCATTTTGTATGTCCAGTCCAACTTTTTCATTAACTTACATAGGATCCTTGAAGGTGAGGCTTATGGTAGACATGCCACAGTAAAGCCAGGTGCAGACGGAGGTCAGCGAAGAGCAGGAGACAAGTTATCTGCACTGCAAGGTTCCTGTGTCTGTTGGGCACTACAGTCTATTCCAGAAACTATTTTGGAAGGCACTATAAAACTGTTTTCTCTTTTTAAAAATCATCCTAACCAAACCCTCCCTAGAGGCAAGAGCTCTGTCTCTCCAAGGCATTACTATATGACCTGAAATCCCTTCATTTGTTCAATAAATATTTACTGAAGGAGAAACCATGTCTCATTCATGTCTGCAAGTTTCACAATGTACATATAGAAACGTTGTATCATGTTTATACCAAACACATGTTTGTATCAGAATAGAAGATACTGCTGTGTGGGTAGAGTGACTTTGAGGACATGGGGATGACAGAGGCTATTCTGGGTATGGGAGCTCCTTTTGGCTCTGGAAATACCACTGCCAAACTGATCTCCATTACAATTCTGAGTTATTAAGTAAAATAGGTGGACAAAAAGCTCAAAAGGAATACAGGTATGGAAAAGGACTTGATTATCAAAGTCATGATAAAAATATGCACTAACCTGTAAGCATTAATATAATCTTTCCTGTGTTCCAGAAGAAAATCTCTCAGTTTGCCAATGTGCGAAATCTAAAATAAAAAGAAAGCAAACAGTTTATATAGACAGATATGTTACACTCACATGTAATAAATTTTAAATTAACAAGAAATGGAATGCAGGTTGTAGAAAGATTTGGAAGCTACAAACAAGACAACTTTAGTTTTAGACTCTCTTGTCTTGGTCTCTTATTGATGATTCCATCTTGTTGTGATTGTTGTGATCTATGACATTATGAAGAAATGATCTCTAAGGAACCTTAAGGTTAAATAAGATAATGCATGTCCAGTAACTACACAGCACATGCTCAATAAAAGCCAATTCCTTTCCTTATGTGTCCTAGATCTACAATTTAATAGACAAATAGTTCTTCTTTCAAGTGTTCTGTAGCTTAAGGCTGGACTTGTTGAGTTTTTAAACTGGGCCCGTGTAGAGCAGTGGGGTTCAAGAAAAGATTCAGGGGAAATGATTAATCCCTACCCAACAGATCCCCGTCTTGCTGTAGCCTACTTCCATGAGCAAACTAAAGGGACACAAAGGTACAAAGGACTGTATTTGTGATGGCCGATTTCTCCTATAATAAAAACCTACTCTAAGGCACCTACCACATGTCAGGTACTGTGCATGGGGCGAGGAACTAAAAAAAATAATTATATTTTTTTAAAAAAAGAGAGATATGAAGAAATCTAGAATTGTGATTGACAGGGACAAGAAAGTGCTTCCAGAAGGAGAGTGATTAACTAAACTGGTAGCTTGCTCTGTCCTTTGACCGCTGCTCACACGAGTTTCCTCCTAATGCCCTTTTTACTTAATCCAAACATACATAGTTCCAGCCCTCGAGAGTCTGCTTAACTTTCATCTTGTCCATGAAAGTTTTCCTGTCAAGGCTAACTCAGGCTAATTTTCACCTTGCTCTGTACTTAAAAGCACTACTGTGAACCACCACTGGGCGCTGAGTTACACACAGCCATGTCCTCTGGCCTAACTTCTACACCTTCGCTTCTCTGTCAGTGGGATTATGAGCCATGCAAGGAGAAGGCTGCAGAGCTTCCCACACATTTCTGAGCACAGCATGAGTACAGAAGGTGGTGGTCAGCAGGTATTTGTGGAATGAATATATGTCTAAATACAAAAATGGTACTTATCACAAAGGAAACATTCAGCATTTGTCTGGAGATAGGTCAGCAGGGGTTTAGTTAAATTTCCCAGAGTCTAGACTAATAATAAATATGGTTCAGGAAAGTACCCTCAGGCATTTTAAGAGCAGGAATCAAAGGAAAAAATACATATGGCCACATTATTAATTTATTTACCAGGTACAAACAAGGGCTGAGAATGTCCAATCTCTCAGGGCCCATGAGGCATTTTCACCTACATGACCTTTGTTCTCTGCCCAACAGCCCTGTCATGGGCCCTGATATCACAGCTCTCATTAACCAGTTTGGGAAAACGAGGCTCATAGAAGCTAAGTGACTTGTCCAGCATAACACATTTAATGTACAGCAGAGCTCAGGGTCAACCTCAGGACATGTTCAAGTTCAAATTCGACATGTTTTCCAGTATACCACACCTGCCTTCCTCACACTCTGATGCCTATTTTCCATTTAAGCTGCATCATAAAATCTGACTTTTAAGACTGTTGGGGAAAAAGTTTGAGATGCCCAAACAAGATGTTTATTGCATTACATACAAGATTTCATCAAGTTACTGTCCTCTTTTAAGATTTCCCATGATTTTCATCCCCTTACTCAACCCCTGCCTAAGAGAACCGGATAAAAATAAATTAGTGAAGCAAGGCAGGTGGACAGATGAAGTACCTTTGGCTGTGGTGAATTCTGGTTTCAAAATACACTCCAGCCAAAGGAAGCAGCTCTGCCAGCTGATTTGCTACAGGGCAGCCAATGTATAGTAACCTCGGGGCCTAACCAATGGGGGAGCAAGTCCAGAATCCCATAAAGCACTCAAGGTGTGGCACAATCAGCGCCAAAAGTCCCATGTGATCTCAGACCCTGTCAAACTCCCCCTCAGCCTCGAGGCTCTAAGTCCCAGGCTCCAACACATACACCCTAATGGTTCTCCCTTTTCTTGAATGCCTGGTGCACCTTCTCTCCATCGCAAATTCCTCCCCATCTTTCAAGATGCCGTGCTCCTCCCTATACCCACTCTGTACGGCCAGGCACAGCCAGACCCCATTCACTCACAAAATGTCACACATGATTCCTGCATGATGACCACAATGTCTAGTGGATTTCCCTTTGCCGGACTGCAAGCTCCTCTCCCTTTCCCCAGAGGCTGTCAGGCACAGTTCCTGGAGCAAAGCAGAATCTTAAAACACTTTTACTAAAGGTTGAATACATAGTGGGTACCAAGTAATCCCTAAAGGAGTATACCTGTTGTAGGCAGAATAATGCAAACCTTCTCCCCTAAAAGATGTTGGAGTCCTAATCCCTGGAACCTGTGGACATGTTACATTGCAAAGAGGAATTAATGTAGCAGATGGATTGAAGGTTGTTCGTCAGCTGACCTTAAGATAGGGAGATTATCCTGGATTATCCAGGTAGACAGGCCCTATGTGATCACAAGGGTCCTTAAAAGGAGGAGGAGGAGCCCGAAGAGAGAGTGAGAGTGATGCGATGGGAGAATTCAATCCGACGCTGCCGGCTCTGCAGATGCAGGAAGGGGGCCGAGGAGTGAGGGCGGCCTCTGTAAACTGGAAATGGATTCTTCCTTAGGGTCTCCCCAGAAAAGAACACAGCCCTGCTGACCCCTTGATTTTAACCTAGGGAGTCCCAATTTGGACTTCAGACCCACAAAACTATGAGATAATAAATGTTTGTTGTTTTAAACCAAGTTTGTGGTAATTTGTTCTGGTATTTATCAACACCATAAACTGGGTGGCCCAAATAACAAATATTTGTATTTCTCACAGCTCTGGAGGCTGGCAAGTCCTGGATCAAGCTGCAGCAGATTCAGTATCTGGCCAGGGTCCTGTTCCTGGTTTGTAGACAGTTGCGCTCTTGCTGAATCCTCACACGGTGGAAAGTAACAGCCTTGCTCTGGTGTCTCTTCTTATAAAGGCACTAGTCCCATTCATGATGGCTCCATCCTCATGACCTATTCACCTCCAAAGGCCCCATCTCCAAATACCATCCCAGTGGGAATTTGGGTTTCAACATATGCCATTTGGAGGGACACAAGTAATCTATCCATAACATACCTGCCCAGAGCCTTAATATCCGTAACAGTTTTTTTTTTAAGTTTTAAAAGGTCCATAGGAATCTACTACATAGGTTAGATCCAGCTGCCCACTCCCTTGTCACTCTCCACCCCCATCTTTAGCTAGTTCTAGTGTCACGTTCTTACAATTTTGATATCACTGAGTGACATGGGGAGTCAGGGAAGGGAGAGAGGGTCCTGGGAGGAAGGAAGGGGTCACTGAAAGAGTCTCTGTGGAACCAGGTGGGTGACAAGATGCAAGGACTAAAAATGGGAAGAGCTTTGGGGGCTGAACCACGTTGTGGAGCACATCATAGGCTTGGGCAGATGAGGGACAGACCGTTTTCACAGCTCTGTGCCCTTGAGACGGCTCTTCCTCTACCTGGAACAACCTTCTTTATTCCAACCCCATGCGCATCCTTCCAGGTCCACTCAAATGTCACCTCCCCCACGAAGCCTTCCCTAACATTGTTCTTAGTATTTTACAGATACCGCTAGCACTTTCCACATTAAATTAGAAGTATTTATCTGTGACCCCTAGTAGACTTCAATCAAGTTCCTTGAGGGCGGGATCTTTGTCCTATTCACTGTTTCTCCAGCAGTGCCTAAATGTGAGAAAAGGGCAGGGGGGTCAGAAGCCAACAGAGAAAGGCCTCATGATCTGATGACTCGTGATGCATAAAGTGGAACAAAAAGCATCAAAGATATTACAAGGCTGCACCTAGGTAATTGTGGACATAAGAAGAGCAACATACTGGCTATCTGTGCAAATCACTCTTCTAGGAAGGCAGTGAGGTACAATGAGAGATGCAGCACCAGCATGCAAAATCCACGGAGAACATGCAACCTAACATCAGTTCACAAGAGATGGTGTGTTCTCACCAAGTCCATAACCTTCCATCTGACTGATGGCCCAGCGTGGAAGAGCTCTTAGGTCAGTGAGTTGTGGCTGCACTGCCCCCACTGCCCTGTAGGATGGCTGTAGACAAAGGATAGGAGAGCCCTTCACGTCTAACATAAACTGTAGTGTAAAATAAGAACGGAATTGCAGCTAAAAGAAAAAAGGAAGAAAGGAATATTCATTTTCTTCTCTGTACCAGTCACTTTAAGTGGGTTATTTCATTTAATTCTGATAGCAATCCTGTGCACATAGGTATTTTTCTTGGTAGACAGAAACCAAAGCCCTGAGGTAGTACTACCAACAGAGCTGGAACAAGAACCCCTCAGTACACTGAACTAGTATGGGCTCCCTCAATACCGTTAAACTAATGAATATGTGGATGTGTTCTAATTTCACTAATAGTACTGTCATCTTAATGTTTGCTGTGAATTGTTATTTCACTGCTTTAAAAAATTCTCCCACTTAATATGTAATGATATTAAGGAATTACAATGGTTTTTTTAGGTGTGCTAATGGTATTATGTACCACGATTGTTTTTAAAAAATCCTTTTCTTTTAGGGAGATATACTGAAAATTTTACACATAAAATGAAGTGATTCCTGGGATTTGCTTCAAAACAATATGGGGGCAAGGGAGTACCGGGTGAAACAGGACCAGTCATGAGTTTATGGGAGTTGAAGCCGGGTACGTGTAAACACAGGGTTCCTTATGGCCACTCTATTTTAGTAACAAAATGTTCTTCTTTAAAAATCTCCCTTTTAGCACTTTCTTCTCTTAACATTTTTAGTCACTTTGAAGTACTGATTTTCTGCTGCCAAACTAGTAAAAAATCCACACTTGAACCAACAACTAAATCCCACCCACAGTCTCGAGCTACTTTATTTTTAAGTACTTGCAATCTTTGCTTAAAGTTCCATTTAACAGGATCAATGCCACTTTTAAACAGTAAAAAACAGCAAAACTGTCATTGGAACTTTACTGTGTGCCAGGCAGTCCTCCAAGAGCCCTGCAGGCATCAGCTCATCTAATTCTTCCAGCCGCCACTGTTTTACAGATGAGAATGCCGTCAGAGAGAGGCTAAGTAATTTGCTCAGGGACACTTGGGGTGAAGCCTGGATGGAACCCAGCATTCTAAGTATCAGACTTGAGTTCTGAACCCCCAAATTTCAGCACAGATTCTTGGCAGGTCCCCACTGTAGTTTTCCGTATAGTTTTTACAAGGTGGTTAAGCTGTTCTTCTCCTGTATCTTGTGTTCAACAATGTGCTGCATCCTTGATTTTACGCAATAGCAACTGCCCTTACTGGGCACCAGCTGTGTGTGCCAGGCAATGCCTAAATGGCTGGCTGGACCTGTGTGTCACTTCCTCCCCACATAACAATAGGATGACTCAGACACTGCCCCCAGGCCCATTTAATAAACATGGAAACTGAGGCCCACACCAGATCACAAGGCTAATAAGTGGCAGAACTGAGATTGATCGCAGGCCTATATGACTCAAAGGCAAAGTCTATTTAATCTATTTATACTGCTAGGAGACTAATAAAACTATTAATATTTAGCTTAATTAAGTCTGAGGTTTTTTCTTCACAGTAACTGTGATTCCCACTTGTCTAACACCAAATACTGTGGTGTCTTTTTTACCTACATATACATATAACAGTAACAGTATTATACCCAGCAGGAATAGTAGTATAACTCCATTCGGGCTCCCGGACCCGATTCCAGTGTGTGTAAGTACGTGGGAGGGGGTCTCCCACACATACTACCACCAGGCAATTCTCAAACATGAGCAGGGTGTCCGAGAACTCAACTCAATTCTGACGCTATCTGCCTGGAGATGGCACCAGATTCCCAGGTTAAGGGCTCCGTCCTACAGGACTGCCCTCTACTCCCCACTCCAGATGCCAGTCACAAGCCCCAGGCAGTTCCCTGTGCTTCTGACCTATTGGCTACAGACTGGAGGTTCCCACAACCTCCCCCTTAGGTTTGATTAATTTGCTAGAGTGGCTCACAGAACTCAGAAAAACACTTACGGTTACCAGTGTAATAAAGGATACCATAAAGGATACAAATTAAAAGCTAGATGCAGAGAGACAGAGGGCAAGGCCCTAAATAAAGAAGCTTCTATCCTCGCGGAGCTTGGACCTGACTTGGTGGCACGTGGAGGCATTCTGGTTCCCCAAGCATAGCAGCTCTCTCTAACTAAGAAGCAGGATACAACCACGGAGAGCAGGTAGAGCAGAGGAAGAGAAGTTCTTCTCAGGGGTTTTGTGAGGGCTTCATTGCAGTCATGATTGACTAAATTATTGGCCATTGGCTGATTCAGCCTCCAGCCCCTGCCCTTGGGTGGGGGTCCAAAGTCTCTCACTAACATGACAAAACACCTGTTTCGCCTTTAAGACTCTGCAGTGTTTTCAGGAACTGTGCATGAAGTCCAAATATACCTGGGAAATATATATTTGCTCATATGAATGACCAAATATGTATTTCTTATGACTCATTATAATGCAGTAATATAAGCTGGATTTTGCATGAGAGTATTGGTATATTTGATTTTAAAAATGTTTTTAACTACAGTGAATACAGAAGGATCTGCAAGAAAGGTTTCTTGGATGTTTGCACATATAATGCTAATTTTAAAGTCACTTAGTAAGGATATATGTCTGTCTAAAAAGAATGTTTTCACTGGCTCAAGTCATCTCCTGTGAGGCTGGCTGCTGTGCCTGCCTTCTATTTTGCAACACGAGAGGCTTGGAATTGGCAAGACTATAGGGATATCGAGAGGCAGGCCCACAAATATGAGCAAGGAAACAGGATGGTCGGAAGACTAGTAGAATGATGGGGACCCATTCATGCTGAGAATCAATCACCAAACCACCTCAAAATATGTTTGAAACGAGTAATGAAGGCAACTTCCAAGACTGGTTTTCTTCTCCACATTTGTGCTCACCTACATCCGCTCTCAGCCTGGGATGGGGCCTGGGCAGAGAAGTAGACTCTGTGTGGGTCTGGGTGGAGCAGGACAGACAACAGAGAGATGGTAAGAAATCCAGGGAGCCGGCCGAGACTGTGGGGTTCTAACTTCTGCTTCTCCACGTATTGCTGAAGGGGATCCTGACTCCTACTCCTTAGGCTTGGTATAGAGGGACTTCTGCTGGACCAATATTCCTGTCCTCTCTCAATGTTTCACTCACTCTTCTCAGAGGGAAGAGGAACAACTAAATTGGCTTAAAATTTGGAGACGGGAATGAGCATCTCGGCTCTGTCTTGCCCTCTCCTCTTTTCAGATCAGCTAGCTAGCAGAGAAAGTATATTCTGGCCCCTGCTCCACCCATATTTGGCTACAAATCTAAAGCCTGGTTCTCCATGTGGCTTTTTTGTGTTCTAACTGCTGTCTTTCTCTTTCAGAAGGTTCCAAAATTGGGCTGAGAAGAAAGGGGTGTTTTTTTTAGCACCCCTGAACTCTCAACCTTTGCCAACTGAAATTTTGAGCAAGTTGCTTAATCTCCCTGGGCACCACTAGAAAGGAGGGTAGTAAAAATTATTTTTTTTAAATCATAGTAACACAAAGTAATAGCCAACTTTTATTGAGTGCATACTATGTGGCAAGCACCCATCTAAGTGCTGTGTACCCATTATTACTTCTACCAACCCTCTGGGATAGGTTATATTATAATCCCATTTTACAGATCAAAGACACGCATTCTGCATAAAACAGTTCAAAATAAATGGGAGACTGTGACTCAAACCAAGTCCTGTGTGCTATCAGTCCCTACAAGTCCACCACGAAGACAACCCTGGTGTCCCAGCTGAGAACGGCAGGCATCTGAGGAAGAACGTTGATGGAACATTTGAGATCCAAAGTACCCAGTGCTGAAATGACTTGTTCAGGTTAAAGGAATGGCTGGCAGCAATTGGAGGGCACTCAGCTAACAGCCTCACTCCAGGACTGGCCAGGATCTGGCTTCCCTTAACCAAGTGAGTTATTTAAACTGCATTCTAAAACCACAGGTATTCATCTGACTTGTCCCTTTCTTTCTCTGAAGATGAATCATGTTCACTTTTAAGTGACTATATTTTAATAAGCCTAATTTTCAAAATGATCAAGATATTGAAATTCTCCACCCAACCCATCTACCAAAAAAGCAAATTGACTATAAAACAGTACCAGTGTGGTCCCTATATTAGATGCAGTTGTCAAGGAAAAAGAATCTCACATTACCTGTCATTACACATAAAGGTTTTACTAGGAGACACCAAACAAAAACGTGTGCACCTCTGAGATCCTGTGAGGCTGTACAGGTGAATCTGAGCTGCTGACATAGACTTAACCCCAGGGATACCAACTTGGATGGTTTTCCTACAAGCACATGGTTGGGCAGGGGGAAAAACCCAAGATGGCCCAAAACATGTACTGTGTGACCCATTTATGTAAAGTATGTGAAATATACCTGAAGCTGTACACATACACAGAAAGGACAAAAGACTGCTCATTGAAATACTGATGGTTGTCTGGGTGGTAAAATTTGAAGACTTGGCTTTCTTCTTTATAACCTTCTGTATTTTAAAAGATTTCTACAATTAGTACGTATAATCTTTGCAGTTAGACAAAAAATATTTTTAAACAAAAAGGTAAATCTTCCCACATGCTTCTCTGACTAAAAGTGTACACTGATTCCTCATGACTTACAAGGTCTATTCCTCAAGCCTGAGGCCCTCCGGTAGCCTTCTCCAGATCCAAGGCCCTCCCCACCTCCCCATCCTAGCCTTCTGACCTACTCCTGCTCCACAGAACACTCAGGTGATGTACCTCCTAAGTCTTTTCTGCCAGCTTCAGGCCAGCGTAGAGACCCTCTTGCAAGCACATCTCGTCGAGAGATGTTACCATCTTGTTCTAACCCAACAAGGACCCTCAATAATGATTTAATGCTCTGGACTTAATTGATTTTCTATCCCTTTCAATAATTAATAGGAGTGTGAAACTCTAAACATAGTATGTCAGCTCCATACTTCACACCATCCACTAGATGGCAATACAAGAATTAAGCTGTAGTAATAACAGGAACTCTCTCAAAACCATCACAGTTGTATCCCAAGGGCTTTCAAAAATTCTCTGGTTCTTTGTTTTTGATCTAGAATCAAAGGATTATTAAGGTTAATTGTTCTGTACAGGCTGAGGCTGAAATGACATTGTTTTAAAATACACATATGCACTTGGATGATTCCAACGTTTTAAAATACTGCATTCTGGGCAGGTTCGACCCAAAGGGAGCTCCAGAGCATGGCTGCCATCTGCTATCCCAGGCGGCAGGCCCAGCTTTGTTTTTATGTGTCACCCACAGAACAGCCCTGCTAGCTGCTCCTTCGTGGGTGTTTTGTCAATTACTCAAAGCAAGATAAACTGTAAGACAAAAACCCTGGTACAAAACAGTGGGATTCTTCTCAAAGAACGATGGCATTTTAACTGTAGTGAGAGTTCAAAGCAGTCACAAGTGTCCTTTGCTGATCACAGCAGCGGTTTGACTTGCTAGCCACTCCCCACCCCCCACAGGATGATAGGAATTCTGTTCCGGTGGCACTCACAACACTTTCAACAAAGACCTGATTGATTATGAAACACTAAGTACCGATTTGCATAATTTGCCTCTGCAAGAAACAACTATTGTTCAAGATTAAAGAGACTCCAGTAGGTCCCTCTGGCATATTGTAAAGAGTTCCCTGTAACACAAAATCATTATTTTTTTCATTCAATCAGTGGACACAGCTTGCTGTTCAGTTTAGTAGGCAGCCAAAGGCACAGCCAGAACAACCCCTGCTGTATAAACGTTTGCCAACTACTGATAAGCTAAAAGCGTTTTTCACAAGGATCATGTTCCCAAGCTTAATTTGGGGGCCCACTAACTAAATTCTGCGTCCACTCCCCTCAGTCATAATTGAAAAATGCATCAATAGCAACTGCAGCTACAAGTTCAGAACCCCGGCACCTCTGGAGCACATCGACCCTGAGGCACTGACAGTGGGGGTTGTCTGAGTCTATTCCCTGTGCAAGAGAAGCTCCCCACTGACTGGTCCCCTACAAAAGAGCCTAGCAATGCCACAGACATTCCAGTGGAGCGTGGGGTCACAGCAGTGAGCCCACTGAGGGATCCCAAACACAAACTATTCCTTTCCTGCTCCCCTTCCTTTTAGCAGCTGTTTGGAAGCAAGTACCAGGGGCTGGCCCCCACCCCCACCCTGGTACTTCCCCCTAATTTCTATGGCGCAATGCCACCCTTCGATGATGCAGGGCACCGGAGTGGTGCTGGCTGCAGTGGGAGATCTGGCCAGTCCTGTCCGGTCCTCACACACCCGGATGCTTTCCCAGGGTCCCTCCTACAGCACTAATCTTCCCGGCTTCCAGGACACCCCACACCCCCAATCCTGGTTCTCTTCCTAACCCCCAGACAGCTCTTTTTTCACCTTCACTCATTGCCTCCTGTGCCTCTGCCCACCTCTGAAACTTACTGAAGTCCAGTCCTCCACAAAGCTTCACTAAACCAACACCTTCCCATCCATAGCTTTATATATTCTCTACAGAAAATATCCACCCAGCCCCTCCTCCCTCCTATATTCCAGAAGAGTGTCCCCAACTGTCTATGCGTGTCCCACTGGGTCTCAAAAGCAACACGTACCAAAGTGTTAGTTATCCAACCACTCACACTCCACCCTCCTGGCTTCTTCCCAGACCCTCCTGTCCCTATGCCCCCAAAGATACAGAGGCGCTCTCTCCTGACTCCCCAAGTAAGACAATCTCAGGGTCATTTTAGACTCTTCCTTGCCTTTCACCCCACAGATTAAGTTGGTCAGCCAAGCCTGTCCACTGTCCACTCAACCTGTTAAAGGCCTGCCAAAGGAACCAGCAGCCTCGACCAGCGTCTCTTCCGCGCTGCCTGCGCCCACATTCCAGACCCGCAGAACCTTTCCCACTCAGGCCTCGTCGTCTCTGCCTCTGCATTTCAGCACCTGCTGTTCTCTCTACCTGGAATGTCTTCTTTCTCATGGGCCAAGTTTCTCTTCCATGTGCTGGGCACTGGCAGGTACTGAAACAGGACTTTCTGGGTTCACGTCCCACTTTCGCTGCACGAAGCCTTCCTTGAGGCATGCCGTAAGTGTCTTGAATGTATAAACAGTTGAATGTCATAAACACAGTAGTTGAATGTATATATGTTGTATGCATTACATAACATAACTGCTAGCTGAATATATAAAGTGCTCTATCCTATCAGTCTGGAAACCTCATTAGAAGAAAGACATAGGCCGCCTTCATCTAAGGAAAGCTGCAATCAGCAGCTACATGACCTGCCCTGGATTTCTGTGGTGGATCAATGGCACCCTTCCTGGGCTGCAGTGTTCACAATGCAACATATGTTTTTAGAAAGAGAGAGGAAAATGTGGGCATGAAAGGAGAGAGAGGTTGATGTTTTTAGCTCCACTCTCCAATGCTGGCTTCACAGAATCTTGACGAGCAGACAGTAAGGACGGTTACACAGAGGGACAAGGACAATTAACACCAGCTGGGGGGTATTTGGTGGTCTAATTTTTGAATAGCAACCTGAAAAGTATTGCTCTTTTCTAACATCAAGCCCCTACCCTTTTTTAAGAGATCTAGAAATTTAAAAAATCTTAGATTCTTAGTGTTAATGACATAATGAAAAGACTTAGGACTTATTTCAAAAGTTGAATAGTACCATACAGTGCTTAATGACCCATGAAGCTCAGTGCGACTTTCAATTTAAAACAGGTCTAAGACCTTTGACCTCAAAAAAAAGCAAAGGCCTATCATGTTTTCAACTTTCTCCTCCTCACTCCTGCCAGCCCCAACTTCCTCTTTACCTCATTGTCTGCATGATCACACTTAATCTAATTAAACACTGAATCCCGTTCTTCCAGCTCCCCACACTGCTTTTATTTGGCATCGCTAGCACATTCCCATTTCCAAAGCAACGTCCACCTCACTATCTGCCCAGCACATGCTGGATGAGAGAGAGTAGAAAGCAAGTAAATATCTGTCCTCCGGGATTCTCAAGACTAGCAAGGGCCGGCAGGCCACTTAACCTGCGGTGTCTGCATGGTAGGGAGGACACCTACTGCCCCTTCCAGGTCATCCACTCTACTTCAAACAGTACAAAGTTCTTCTCCACTCTGAACTGGATTCAGAACACTCTGCTGTGTTCTCCCCACCTGAGTCTCCTCTCTTCTCTAAGCCATACATTCTCTATTTTCTCAAGTATTCTTTGCTCTCTGAATGCTACAGTTTTTGGGCCTCAACCATCAAATGTTGTTCCCAAAATGGACTCAATACCCTGTGTGTCAGCAGGAAATGCAGAGGAAAGCAGAACCATCATCTTCCTTGTTCTAGCTTCTAGGCTTCTACTAATGTCACCTAAGAGTATGCTCACTTTTATGTCACTCAAGTTGACTTAACATCAACTAAAAAAATTTTTTTTGACTGCTGCGGCTAACCTCCGGCTTCCCTATATTTATAACTTTCCCTTGGCTTCTTGTCATTTGCCACTCTGATCATTCTGCCACTAAAGACACTGCAACTAAAAATCATCAATTTTTTAAAAAATAGGATGAAAGTAGGGCTGAAAAAGAAGCATGCATGATGAACAGTGACTGTAATGGGGTATGTGGTGGGGACTTGATAATGGGGGGAATCTAGTAATCACAATGTTGTTCATGTAAGTGTATATTAATGATACCAACAAAATAAATTAAAAAGAAATAAAAAAAAAGAAAAAGAAACAGAAGCATGCAGTCATAAACCCCTCCCCGGAGACAACCAGCTCAACCAGTCACAGATGCCCAAATAGTCCAAATATTCAGTCCATTAAAAAAAAGTTTTCCTCCATAAAAATATCAGGTGAGTCTTTGCTAACTGCCTTCTGAAACCAGATCTTCTCACCTCCCTACGTGGTAACCTCATCCAAAAGTGCACAAGGAGGCCGGGGAGGGCATGGCTCGTGCTCTGGAACCTATGCTAGTTTATCATCACTACTTTCTCTTCAGTGTGTGTGGAAACCTCTTTTGTTTGTTCCCTTGACAAATATATAAGACCCAGTATGAGCCAGGCACATTAAGAAAGGAGGTAATAAAACAGATAAGAGGAAGGCAGGAAAGGTACCAGCACAGGAAGTTCTAATCCAAGGACCTGACAGGGCGTCACATGTCTTTTCAGATCCAATCAAACCCTATTTGCCCTGGAGGCTGTGCGCAGACAGTGGGTGTGGACTGCGTGGACAGTGTGTGCAGAGGACGCATGTGCGCGGCATTTCTTCCAGTCTTGGTAATTTAGGCATGGACCACAGAGTCATACATATCCCAGCTCTGTGACTTGGCCTTATGCAAGATGTCCTCCAGCCTTAACCTCTGATGTATAAACACGAGACAGTAACATTGGAAGAGACTCCTAGTTGTCCCATGAAAGTGATGTCTGTAAAAAGTCAGACACTGTATCTGGCACAAAGCTGGTGCTCAATCATTCTATGATTTCCACTGTTTGGGTCTCACTCATGAGGCAAGGTCAGTGTGGACTGTGGACTGCCATGGGGCAGTGGATAGAAGGACAGGTGTAGAGACCTGGACTATGACCTAGAAGGTCATTCACAAAATACAGCACTGAGGAGGAAAAAGGAAAACTGTAGAGTCACAGGAAGAAAAGCAGCCTGAATTGGCACAAATCCAGCATAATTGGGAGACAGGTGGTGGAAATAATAGTAGCTGACATTTATTGAGTGCTTACTGTACACCCGGACTCTTCTAGGAACTTGATATGTATGTATTAACTTACTTGACCCTCCCCACAGCCCTCTGAGGGAGGTACTGGTATTACCCCTATGAAAGAGAAGGAAACTGAGGCCCAGAGAGAGGTTAAACACACTGTGAGTCAGTGACATATCAAAACATGGTCCCAGGGAGTCTGGCTACAGTCTCCTCAATGGTAATGGATGGCCCCCCAACATGAACCTAAGTCAGGTGCAGAGGCAGGTAAGGGCACAGAGCAAAGAGCAGCGTGGAGTGGTGGAGACAACTCGATCCCAGCCCAAATCCACGATGGTGGGACATCTGGAAAAGTCTTTCACAAAAGCAACAGAGGGACAGCTCACCTGTGCACAGGAAGCTCCAAAAAAGAGCTAAACTGCTGTCTTGCTGACTCTGGCACCTCCACAGCAAAGCCGCACCTCAGGTCAAGCTTAACTTTACTGCATAAGGTGAAAACCACACATAATCCACATGACACTTACAAACACCACACTGGATTCCAACATCCACTCCTGCAATAAGTTCAAAATGGCTCAAACCCTCCCCCGGAGCTGGAGCAGATTGCTGTTTCAGCAGCTGCGCGTCAGAGGAAGTGGCTCTTGGGTTCAGGAGCCATGAAGAAAGCAAAAGTACTTTTTCTTAGATGCCAGAATCACAGGCAGGGAGATACAATCCTCCTCCCAGAAGAGGCCCCAAGGGAACAAAACCAGTGCAGGGCATGGCCAGTGCAAGTCCCAGCTCACCGGCAGCCCATGGCACACCATGCAGAGTGGACAACAGGCATGCTGAAAAGGGGCATCTCTTTCCCGCCAAGCACACAGCTGACCTCCAGTTTCTGTGGATGCACCTCTGGGGGCGGCCTGCCCCCTGCACCCCAGTGCTCTTCCACATACATCTGCCTTACGCGAGATGCCCTCCTTTTTCTCAGCACTGGTAGTCTCCTCCAAAGAACAGAATCTTGCTCACACACACTTTTTCCGGGGCCACCGGCCGCACTGCACTCCACAGGCCTATCCATTCTGCTCTTTGGGAAAACACGAAGTGCTCCCGAGGGAAAGGTGTGGCGGTGGTCATCTTCAGGCAGCGGGGGACCCTGCTTCTGGTGAGGCACACTGGGATCCCGAGCCAATTCAAGGACCTCAGAGTCACTGCTCTGGGCCTTGATTCCTCCCTCACCTGCACACTGCAAAAGTTAGGCAAGAAGGTCCTTTAGAGACAGAAACACCAAGGTACCTTGTTGGTGTTCAATTAACTTGGAAGTTCCTTATAACCACACCTGGCTGATTTCTTTTTACTCCTATTATGCTTTCCAAGTTTCAGCATGATTCTAAGGACCTATGCATTTGGGATCATCATTTAATAATGTTTTCTGACTCAGGACGATTCAGCTATGGAACCTTGGAAAGTTTGAGCATAAGAAATCAGAAATACTTAACAATTGTTTACTACAATAACATGTATGTAAAACAGACAAAAAAAGGCAGTTTGAAACAGGCAACTAACTTCTGCAAATTACAGATGTAGTTGGATAAACAAGCAACAGCTATGATACCAGCAAACACCTCAGTAGTACTTATGCCAAGAAGGGCTCTCAAAGCTTATCCAGGAGACCTCATTTAACTCTCACACAGCCGTATCACGGGTGCCACCAATACCCGCCTTTCAGATGGCAGGGCTCAGTAACTGGCTCAAGCGTCTCCTCCAGGGCCTACCCCTAACTTCTCCTGGCTCTTATTATTCTTCAGAACTTTGACGAGAAGGGTAAAGGGAAGAAACATTCCATTTCAATTTAAGTTCCTCAAATTAAAATCTCAAATCTATCCTTAAAATACATGTATCTTAACAAAACAAATTTGCATTTCATTTTCTAGGAGGAGGTTATATTTTTAACTTCTAAGAGTAGCCTTCCAGAAAGAACCATGGACATCTAAATTAGAGTTCTTGACCTTGTATTGGGGCACAGACACCTTTGAGACTCTGACAAAAGCTGTGTATGCGATCTCTTCCCTTAAGAAAATCAATATTCCCACAGATACAAAATTTTGTCTACCATTTTGAGCTTCAAATGCTCTTGGCTCACTGTAGCTCAGGTTAAGAACCTCTGATCACAAAACATGGTTCAACAAACAAACAAATACACAAGCACAGGAGGGCATGACCTCTCAGTAAACTTCATGTGTGTCAGGAAGCCCTTGCTCGGCAGCACCGAAGACAGCTTGGGGCCTCCGTCTATAGGGCCTGTCTGCGCTGTAACACTGACCAGCCACACTGAGGGACGCTGGAGGCAGCAGGCGCCCTGGGGCCTGCAGGTGTGAGGGAAAGGCTGCGAGCACTGTGACCCACTCACACGTATGCCTTACAACACACGGAAAAGGGGAGAGATGGGAGGGAATCCCTAGCTCGCCACTGTCATCGCTGTCTGCAGCAGCATAAATAGTGTTTACTATGTGCCAGGCACTGCATTAAGCCCGTGGCATCGATTATCTCATTTAGTTCTCATAACAAATGGGGAAACTGAGGTGCAGAGCTGTTAAGTAACTTACCTAGGCCATAAAGTTAGCGAACCAAAAAGCCAAAGACCCTACTCCAAAATAGACTCTAGAGCCTAGGCTCTTAAAGTCTTCACTTTTCATCTCCAAACTTGGGCTCGTCCAGGAAAAAACTTGAGCTGAAGAACCAAACCAGAGGACATGTTATCATGCAGCCTTCTACAACTTCCCACACACCAAACTCATTAAAAGAAAGCCATAAATTTTATTTATCAGCTTCTCCAAAAGCATTTGCTAAATGTCTTCTAAATTCTTCCAATCATGGCAGAAAATACTAAGCAAATAAATTTATACTCCACTGTAATACATTCCACATCCCAGGAAGATGTTCACTCCCTTTTGTGGTGAAGAATTAAACGACTTTTAAAAACTGTACGTGCAAAAAGAACTGTGTTATGCTCACTGTGGATCCCCAAATCCTGGTAAATTTCCTAGTTCAACAAATGTCTGTTGAGTGAGTGATACATTTTATCAAGAATATGTCATTCTAAAATCAACATTAGGAAACAGCTACAGCAAAAACTGGTGGTTATGATCAAAGTTTTTTTTTAATATGGAATTTTTCCACGTCGTCTTTGCAAATGTTTTAGTAGACAGCAAAGGCACAAACTATCTTCAACAAGCTGCCAGCAACTCACGGGGCACAGCTGATTGGCAGCAGCAGTTCCTCCACTCTCTGGGGGACAGATCAGCAACAGACACAGTTCGTGGCAACAAACTGGTTCTACCCAAAGGTAGTCTCTTCTTACTAAGGTTAAACATAGACATTCAAAAACATGAAATCCCCCAAACTGAATGCTGCCCTATGGACATTTAAAAAATAATCTTTTAATTTTAATTATAATATCAACTGTAAGGAGAAAATGTTTGTGAAGATGGCAAGGACTGGTACATACACCTACAAAAGAGGGAAAACCACAGATAAAACTTGACATATTACAACGGCTCTCAACCTCCTTCTCCTGGGGTCCTAGCCCTGGGTAGAAATTGTGATTGGAAGAACACAAAACCTCACTCATTTGCAAGCCAAGGGCAAGAGTTACATCAAAATAGATTAGTTCTCTAAGGCGTCTCCCCATCCCCGCAAGTACAGTTCCCATCCACTAGGTGTTGCTCTCTACCACACTGTTCCTCAGCAAACAGTACAGTACATCAAAATGACAACAGCCTGGTTTAAGATGATTTGTCTCTTGAGGATATACATTTGGTTTAAGTTTCCACTGCAAAGTTAAAGTTCTTAAGATAGGTCATGCAGATCAATTGCTCCTGTAATCTGAAACTCAAAAGAGCAAGTAATATCTAAACAAGGGGAGGGGGTGGCCCTGAGCTTGTAAGGTTCTCTAAAAGCCAGGAGACAGTCAGCCGGGCTACCTCTAATCTCATCATCAAAACTGTTACCTTGTCCAGTTTCTGCTTCACATCAGCGAAGAGAAGAGCGAAATGAACTGCGGACGGTATGAAGACAGAACATGCATTCAACTTCCATACTGCTTTGACAGATGCCAATCACTTACATTCAAGCAGAAAACACTGCTTGATAATATTCAAACCCCGTAAGTGTTAAGTGCTTTGCTCTATTAAATTTTTTTTCTCTCTTAGTAAAAACAAAAGCAAAGGAATCAATGTGCATTTTATCATGGGGCTCTGAGATAAAGGACTTGGTAACAAGATACATAGCCATGCCTCCAAATTCATCTTTCGACTGAGTGAATGGGAATAAAATGCAGAGCATGCCGGCTTCAACCAATAATATAAATGCTCAAGTTCCTAACAAAATCACAGGCCTTGTTCATCATTCCCTGTCCTCCAAAAAATATAGATCCCTTTCCCTTGTTATGGTCTTCTTTGGAGTAAATAAGGCATGAAACTTAAAGTACTTCTGTACACACACAAACAAAAAAAAAGAAAATATTATTCCAGACAAAACATTCTAACATCCTCTTTGCTTGAAAAAAATAAAAAGAAAAGAAAATTCAGTGGTTTCTAGGATTTTAAAAAACTGCAGCAAACTGCTAACTGCTAAGTTTTATAAAACACGGACTAGCCTGATAAAAATTCTTACTTACGTGCTCAGAATAGCATAAAATAATTAGTTTCTAATATATTTACTAGAGAAAAATGTGTATAAAAAGAGCTAGAAATATAATGGTTAGACCCTGGGCTGTATCTTACAGATCTTGATTTTGAGAATCAAATGGTATCTGTTCATCCTACTTTTAATTTTTTTATATAATTTATTTTGGTATCATTAATCTACAATTACATGTGCAATATTATCCTACTTTTAATTTTAAGATTTACTAATTTATTTAGACAGGAAAATGTTTAATTCCTATATTTGAATTTTATATTCAGAACTCAGTCTGAAAGCTTTAAAAGCAAAACTAGTATATACATTTAAATCCTTTTTAAGTTTTTGAGATCGTTAGGTAAAGCATTTGAAATACCATGCATGTAGAAATTTCCATTCTTATCAGAGCAATGAATTTCAATTAAAATCATGTGTCAATTTGTAAGCAATAAGATTGTCATCAAAATATTAACATTAACTGCCCCCCCAAACATACACACATATATTTTTAAAGGACACACACAGAACTGTATCCAAGAAAGTGAAGTAAAACTTTAAAATGTTCTAGAAATCCTTCAAAAACTCTATACTGTATTAGTAAGTTCTGGTCAAATGTTGCCATGACTACTACTGCAAAAGTGTCTCTTTGTAATAAACAACTGGCAAAGTGATACCTTTCTGAACTTTAGTTTCATTACAGTAAAAAATGGACAAATTTCCCCAAGAATCAGAGTATAAGCAACTAAAAATAAAATGCCAATTTGCAATTGTGAGGTTAATATCATAACAAGATTTCAAGTAAATTTAAGATTTTCAAATTTTATATTTATTTATACTTTACATTGTGGTTCATTTCAATAATTAAAACAACTAAAATTTTTTCCTTCTTAAAAAATAAAGAATTTCCTTATATGCTAATATTTAATGCTTATTTTGTAATTTAAGTTTTCCTGGTAACTAAGCATGTATTTTGTTTTTTTAAATGGAATCTATAAATACATATGTAATTTCTGTGCCCATAAAGGGGCATTTTGGGGATTCCTATAACAATCACTAAATTATTTTTTAAAAAGGCAAAACTTTGTCCATGTTGAAGAATTCATATTTAACCCTTATTTTCAATTACAGTAGAAAGTCTTTGTTCCAGATCCATATAAACCAACATTCTCTCTGAAAATGAGTTTTTGGAGAAAACATTATTTAATGTTACATCTGACTTTAATAGACTTTCACAATTTGCTTTTGCATGTTTATTATCAAACTCTAATCATGACTTTCCCAAACTTATTTATACTTTCACACAAACTTCCAAGGTTTTCCCAACTTATATAAAAACCCACAGAAACTGTGGGAAATGTTCCCCTTGAAAGATAAAAGTAAATCAGTCCCCATGTACACTGGCAATAATCACTGTTTACTTTTGTTGCTCAGTCAGCTTATAGCACTTTCAATATGGGCATTCAACTTAATTTTCTTGTCTCTTAAAAAAAGAGGAGGGAAAGTGTTTTCTTTCTCTCCATTTTTCTCTCAAAATATAAATTCATTTAATGTAAAGCATTCCTGGATTGGGCATGTTTTAAACTACAAGCGTATCTAGTCTCAACAGCATCCATATAAAATGCCATTTCTTTCAAAACTTCAGTCTTAATATTTTACAAACCTAATTTCACTTTTCCTAATAAAATGAGGATGTTTATAAGGCCCACTTAAATCTTTAGTAAATGAAAGTGGCATAAGAACATATACTACATTACTAAAGTAGAAAAGAGGGTATCAGTTCATTTCCCTAAAAAGTTGGGTTTTTTCCTTTAAGCGTCTCTACTATAGATTTTGCACTACATTTATTAAAACATGACAAACCTTTTAACCTGGGAACAATTTACCAGTTAACATTATCTACTGAAAAGGAAGTATACTTTGGGTAAGTAAAACACTGGCAACTCTTTATGCTGCCCGTGTTCAAGCTGCTTAGAAAACTAGGCTACGTGCTTTTTAAAATAATTGTTAAAAGCAATCTAAAGAGTAACTGTGATACAGTTAATCCATAAGTCAAGCAGATGCCATTTAATTCTAGAGACAGAAATTTGTCTCTCAAAGGGCAGCTAACATCTCTACACATAAGACAGTAACACACGTTAAAGGTAATGAAACTGTAAAGAAGTATTTCCTAACAGAATGAACATATTTTAAAATTTGTATGATTGGCAACAGAAAAGATTTTTTTTTACCATTACAAAGGCTCCTGACAAGAGATTCTGGTTTTGAAGTATGTCACACCCTAGTTCCCCAGCTACAAATCCCAGTTCATTTTTTAAAATGAGGTCTATTTCCTGTAATTTTAGATATTTTAGAGTATAATTATTTTACATTTTTATGATGCCTTTGGGGTATCATTACAAATATTTTTATGTGTTTAAACCTAGGAAAGTGAAATTAAGTAATAGCTTCTTTTAAAAGGAGCTGTCAACCCTCTCCTGAACAAAAATCTTTGTTTTAAAGCAATCTAGAGATTTATATCCCTAGTAACCATAGAAATTAATCTTAAGCTTCAGAAAAAAATTGCATAAAATGTTCCTTATTTAATTAAAATCAGAGCTCTACTCTTAGAAGTAAGGACTCTCTTTTGAACAAAAAGACCTCTCCACAAAGGGGAATTGTTTTAATTCAAGGTAGCACTCTGTGATAAATTAATCAAACACATGTTTAATTGACTCGAATTTGTGTCCATAGAAAATTAAATACTTTGTTGGGAAGGATTTGCTCAGGGAATATATCACTGAAAACTTGTAGCAAGAAAAGAAAGTGAAACACAGTATCCAAACAGTACCTGTAGATTATCTAAGTGTGAGCAGAAAAAGAAAGAGCAAAGAATTTAACAATTAGGAGAATCACTCCCAGCAGAACTCATTTTGTTTTCATTAGGAAACTGTAAATATCATTCATCCTGCCTTGATACGAAGAACCATCAACACATCATAACTCATATTTCATTCCTGTGATGACTATAATCACTTTCTATTTCACATGAACTAAAGAGAAAGACATATTCCAAATTCTGCTTATCACCATATGACTAAGAAGTTTATTTCAGATTTAGAAACCAGTTGGAGACGCCTGAGGGAGTCCGTAATGCTCCTCTGTGCTACTCTCTTCCTGAGGGGTCTGAAACAGTGTGCATTTGCGGGATGGTAAAAACAAACTCCTCAAACATTTTTAAAACGTCAGTCTTCAAAGCTTATGAAATTCAGGTTTTGATGAAATCTGTGTACTACCAAATTTTATTAATTTTCATGAAATTTAAGTTTTACTGCTTCAGCTTTTTTGCTGCACAATGAATAATTTTAAGTTAAGCCACATTCTGTTGGGTCCATTGTGTTTTTAAAATCTTGCCCATTTGGACTTTTCTGGAAAATGACTTAAAAACAAAAAAGGTTAAGAACTTAGTATAGTATCAGGAAATAAAGACACTGATGATCATGGCAAAAAAAAGTAATAAATATTTGTTAAGAGCTCATACAGTATATGGTAAACACCAAGTTCAAACTACAAATGTTTCTGCTTTCAGACAACTGAAGTCTTTGAAGAGGGCTGAAATAGGTGTTTCTCCACATGAGTTTAGATGCAGCTAACAATGCTAAACATTTATCATCTTCTCTAAGCAACCTCAACTTTTTGGAAAGGACACAGGCATTTCTTCACTACACTGCCCATAGCTAACTGCACAGTCCTACAAAGTTAAACTTTCCCAAGCATTTAAGAGAATCGAGACATCTTGGTATAGGTACTAAGTTGCAAAGTGGGATAGAAAGAGGAACTGTAAATGATAAAAATAGGCAGTCACTACTCTATTAGACAACACAGCATTTTCCCCCTGGTGGCTCTAAGAACCATTCCTGGATAGGAAAAGAATTTGTTTTTGCAGGGGCAGTGAGGGTGAGGGGAGGGGGGCATCCTAGGACACACAGGAATCAAGAATTCTGATTTACATATTAAAAAAGGACACATTTTACTATCTTCACTGCAGGCTGCACACTTCCCTAGCAATTAGTCCCCAAATTAAATGTGTCAATGAATTATTTTTCATATTAATTCAAATAAATTTCATATTAATTCAAACCAACAATGATAGAAATCTAAAACTATTCTAAAGCATCAATAGAAAATAATGTTTAGTTCAAAAGTAATCTCAAAGCATAATGCCATTGTGAAGCTCTTACAGTACGTTCAGTGAAAACAAAATTATCAACATTCTATTAGAAGTGTAGTTGGAATACCTTTATTTCCCCTCTGCTTTTAACCTTACACATGCAAGAACTTCTGAAAGATACAAGAACCCCATTTCAGGGAAAACACAAGAACTGGAAGATTCATGGGCTTTCACCCACTCATTGCATGTTTTTAGCTCTTCTGCCTCTCATGCAAGAAAAACCAACAAACACAGCCTCTTTTGTTGTACCTCTTTAACCCTCTATCCCACAGCACTCTCCTCCAGGATTTTATTAAACAGGCAAAGCCTTACACTGGATTCAGATATTCCCGGCCTGCAAAGTCATGTGAAGGGTTACATAACATGCACGAGAGAAGACTGCGGTGGTAACGGAATGCTGTGAAGTAGAAGGCAGTGACAATCAAGTAGTTAGAATGTGTTTATTAACCACCTATTTGTGCCCCATTGTAGAATGAGTATTCCACACAAAGACCACGTCTGAGCTTAGTGTGCCCTTGGCCAAGTCACTTCTTGATGCTATAGTCGCCTTGCTTCCTTGCTTATAAAATTAAGGGATTGTAGCCCCTGGTCTCTAAGGTCTGTCTATTTGAGCTCCGGAAATTCCGTAACTTTTTGCATTTGACTGAAAACTGCATAGTATAACTTCAGGGAACATATCCAAGTTTTATGGGCAACTGTGCTTAATTTACAAGGGAAAGGGTTTAGCATTTATTTCTGATTACTACACACACAATAGAGCATACTCTGTATTTTTACCTATCCTAATGACCCTCTAATATCATCACTATTTCCACTTCACGAGTAAGAAAACTGAGGTTCAGATATGCTAGAGTTGGTAAAATTAGATCAGTCCAGTTAACTATCCATGCTCTTTCCATACATCATAGGATCTCCTCTGATGCCAAGTAACAATACACTGAACATCCACCAAGAAAATAACAAAGTGCCATGCATGTGTAAAGCACTGTGCTGGGCGCCAGGCTGGATATATGCAAGTAGGAAGCATGTCCCTATCCGCATGGGCTCTACCTTACAGGGCTAAGCCACACAGCTGTTGCCCTTAACTGTGAAAGGCCTTTAAAACCCCTACCTATGTCATGAAATCAGGGGAAGGAAAGGGTATGGTGGACTGGGAAAACAGGGAGAGAGTGACCTTGAACCTTGGTAACAGGAGAAAAGGGAAGATTTGATTGGTGGCAGTAGACTGGGAAAAAACCTACTTCCCTCTCCCCTGGCCCTCTCCACAAGCTCCCCAGATGATGCTAATATACAGGCAGCTCTGAGAACCACGGATGGTGGGGACACAGGAAAGTGGACTTCAGAGGCACACTGCCTGGATCTCATATAGGCTCGGACACTCACTAGTTGTGTGGCTGTTCCTAAATTACTCAGTCTTTCTTTGCCTCAGTTTCCTCACTTGTAAAATGGGGAAACAATAGTACACCACTCAGAGGGCATGTGAGGATAAAATGGGTTATTTTCTGCAAAGGGCTCAGAAAAAGTGGCTGGTGTATAACAAGTACTATGCAAATGTTGGAAGGCCTTGAATGCCCAGTGAAGGAATTTCTGTAAGCCAACAGTGTTTAAATGCTCTCTTACAGACAGTGGTGACAGAAGATGACAGCTTTCCTTTCTTCTTTCTCTTTTTTATTTAAAATATATCCTTAAATATAAAAAACAAATGGTAACCTTATGCCTGACCACGTCCAGCTCCCCACACCCCTGTATCTGAATTTTTAAACAGGAAAAAAATAATAAAATCCATTATTAGGTAAAATAATTTTTTGATTAAACTGAAACAAATTTGGGTCTTTGTTTCTTTTTTTTTTTCTTTTTTAAGGAGGATCTCGCAGTACACTAACATAAAGAAATAGAGTGAGTTAAAATGGACATGAGAGTTCAAAGTAGACACAACACAGTGGTGCTGCCAACATATACACTATGAGCTCTAAAAACTGTTCACATCTGAAACACTGGGACAGTAAATGAGAACATCTATAATTATCAGATTATGTGATTTTATTTATCCTCTAGCTGAATTACATTCTTTAAGTTAGTGTACCTTCATCAAGATCTCTTTTGTTATATATACTTTCAAAAATAAGATTTCTGTTTTTTCATTTACTCCTTATATTCCGAAGAGAAGGGTAAAGTAAATCATGTCAGAGCTTCAATTTAAAAATGGAGAAACTGAGTCAGAGGGACTGCCCAAGGCTGCCATTAAGTGAGATGAAAAGTGATTTCTTCAACAGCAACTCCAGTAGCGAAGTCAGGGAAAACAGAGGCCAGGGCAGCAAAACGAAACCATGTCCAAACAGGCTTCAGCCTTTCGTGTCCTGCTAATTCCCCATCTCAGCACACAGCCCAGGGAGGTCCTGGGACTGCAGTTCCTGTGTAAGCTACCTAGAGCTATGAGTTACTCATGAGAACATCATTGTCTTCTCGGGATGAGGCCCCACAGTTGATCACTGCCTCCTACTCAACTACTCCAACCAGCGTGTCAACAAGTCCTACAGATTCTCCTTCTTGCATGGCTCCTAATCCAGCCCCTTCTGCTCATCCCATCAGCCTTGGAGCTTCCTCACTGCTGCCCCTGCCATTGAAGCCCCCCACCTCCAATCCATAGCCCACTTCCACACCACCACCGCAGCTAGCTCAAGCTTTTGTTCTAGGGACAAAGCACTGAGGTCTGGGATAATGTGCTATTTAAAATCAGTAGCTTTGGGGTGTCATTTTCAGCCTCACATCATACTACCTCCACAACTGTGGGTAGAAACACTGGCATTTTATCTTTAACCCTTTCCATCTGAACAACTACTGTGCCATGGGTTTGCGGGGGAAAAAAACCCTACCACCAGCCACATTAAACCATGGTGTCATGCAGGAGACTCAAGCTCTGTAAGCCTTAAGCACTTAGGGTACACAAAGAACAGATGCTTGAAAGGGCTAGATGAAGGGGTGGGAAGCAGTAATGACTGTAGGGAGAAGATTCCTTCATAGCCAAGACAAATTAGAGTGTGTCTGAGAGGACTTAACGCAGAGCCTGGCCAATGAGAGGAGTGCCTTCTTCATGTTTTACACAGAAATGAATTCCATAAAACCAGTGTTTCAACCAGTGCAATTTCTGAGGACTGTGGTTGAGCCTGCCATCCCAGATCCAGGGCGCAGACTGGCTGTGGGAGTGGAAGATCACAGCCGTGAGGGAAGATGGCCGCTGAGCCTCCCACTCCGGTCCACTGAACCGAGGAGGCCATGAAGACGACATGACTGCCCCCATCCATCCCCCAGTACTATACAAGACGGCCTCACTGGTATGCGCTTAGGATGATGTGACCTCTGATTTAGCTCTCAGAGGCTCAGGCTGAATTCCCAGGATAACTGGACAACATGCCAATAAAGAGTACAGACTTCCAATTTCTAAGATGTTTATAATGTACCATCAGTAGAGAAAAACTAGGGGAAAAAAACTGAGAAAAACTAGAAAAAACTACGTCACCATTTAACTTACCATCGACTGACTGACTGGGCCCTGAAACTATAAATAGTGCTTTGTTATTCTGTGATTAATACCTAAAACATCAACAGATAACATCTATTTACTCACAACACTAGCACTCACGTGACACTATGCCCCAGCAGGGCAGTTTCACACTGTCCTACAAATATTAACTCACTTAATTCTCATTAAAAACTTCCGAGATAAACAGTATTATTAATCCTGCGGTACACATAAGGAAACTGAGCACAGGAAGGTTAAATACTGTGCCTAATGTCACTCAGCTAATAGGTAGCATAACTGGATTAAAACCCAGTTAAGCTGGTTCCAAAATCTTTGCTCTTAACTACTGTCTATACTGCCTATCAGGCTAGAATTAATAGGATCTGCCAATAAAAACATGTGTTCACTGGTCCTCAGAATCACTTTGTCATGTAACCCTGAGACACAACTACTATGTCTAAAACAAAATTTGTATTCTGCCCACTGAGTTCAACTAAGATTATCTTCTAAGACACAAGAATATAGAGACAAATGCTATAGCCAGAGACAGCATATTCGTAGGTGTTTACATCTGAAGCTACATGGTATGCCTCAAAGAGAAGCATGATTACCAAATTATTTGAAGTGGACAACCATGTTTTCTACTTACTAAAAAAAGTCACAAAAGACTTTATTAACAATAATGAGGAAGACCAAACTTAATTCTTATTTTATGGAACCTCAGTGCATACTGTTTGTCATCATAAATTTACAACTCATTTATATATGTCTTCCCTACATTTGGAAGTATTTTTTTCTTTTTAGAATAATTTGTCTCTGGAGGGAACCACTCTCAGTAAAAAAAAAAAAAAAAAAAAAAGCAAGTTGATTTGAAGTGACTCTTCTATTTCTTTGCAAAATAATACTGACTAATAAGCCAAATAATGATAATAATCCCCACATAATGGTAATATTACTGCCAATATATCAGCAAGGTCACCCTACTAGACTTGTGTACTTTGAAACACTTAATCTCACCCACTTTTTCTTGTATTGTCAATGCTCAGCACAATGACTGGCACATAGGCCCAGTCTCCATATATATTTATTGAATCGCTAAATAAAAGTAACTGCAGGTGTTTGGACTATTTATATCATTGGTCCAAACCCAAATCAAAGACTTCATAATCTCTCCAAGGAAAACAGTTCTGTGATACCAATTCACTGGTACATGACACTATTGTCAGGACAAAACAATCACCTCATGTAACACAGGCAGTCAGGACATTCAGGAAGTACAGTAAGAACAATTAGTTTGTATACTTAAAGGCATAGATTAGTACTCCAAAACATTAGGCAAATAGCAAAGCAATTTAAGTTTTAAAAAAAGATCTAAGTTTCATATTAGAAAAAAAGAAGGAGATGATGTGGAGAATGAGACACTGAACACTGGGAAGACTGGAATTTTCCTCTCTGCAAGCCTTTAAGAATAAGACAGGTATCATCTATTTCATGAGGCTTAGGGTTATTTTTGCAAGAAGACAGAAAGCACACCTAGACAGCATATTCCAGTGCTAGAATTCTTTGGTTATAACATATGACACAAAACATACAGGGAGGCCCATAGGCAAATGAGCAAAAAACGGTGCCACTTCTTAGCAAGGGAACAACAATTTGAGGCTATCATGAATTTACATAAAATAAACATTTCAAAAACTTTATCCTGGCACCTAACAAACTTTCCTTGAAAGATCTTTTCTTTTAAATTAAAAACAGTAGCTTTATTAATGCACAGCCCATTTCAAATTTGAAACACAACTCTAAGTCATACCTTGTGGAATGGAAAGCCATAATTGTAATGTGGAATGAAACCAACTGAAATCAATATAAGAAATTTGAAGTAAGTAAATACTTTTTTTTTCCTAGGGGGTAGTATAAAATGTATGAAATTATAGTAGTAAGAAGTTATTAATTTGAAATTATAAAGTAGAATTGAGGACTTCAAAATACTTATAGATTTTCAAAGAATTTTGAAAGCAAAGAAAACCATACCATGCTCTGGCAAAGCTTACCTTTTAGAAAAACAGCACTGAATTTGTACAGCTGCCTGACCACGTACTGCAAAGCCACGGCAGTGTGGATCCCACCAAGCCTTGCACTGATTATAGTTATATTTTCAGGTTTAGGTATTCCCCTGACTGGCGTCTATACAGATATTCATTATTTAATAACCCAATTTAATTATTAAACCTGAACCAGGTGAGAACAGAAATTGTGTTAAGTTAGCTATAAAACAGAATACTTTGGCAAGCAGATTTATGAAAATTGCAACAATCACTGACCAAAGAATCACTAGTAGCGAACATTACCTGCAAATCAGATCTAACTAAAAGGCACTCAAAATGTTTGCTGAATGAAAGAATAAAGGAATGTTCGTTCAATAGGGGGAAATGGCTTTTCAAATTAGTTTTTTTCCAAATAAAATGACTGCTTACTAAAACAGTAGTTATTCAAGGATTTTACCCCACTGCCCACAGTCCAGATGGGTCACTGTCCCCCACCATTAGGATCTGCAACGTGGGGGTGAAGGTGGGGCAGCTGTGTGTGACTTACTGGAGCACAAACATCAGAATATGCTTCTATTTATGATCTTATCCTCAATGGGGTATTAAAGAGGCTTTCCGTCACTTGATATTACAAAAAATTTGCCTCTTCAACTACATTTTAAATTTCTTTTTTATAACCTTATTTTCTGCTTTTCATGGAGAGTTTGTGAAATATGCAAAATATAAAGAAGAAAATAAAATCAACCCATATCTTCACCTAGAAATAACTCACCACTTTCATGTATTATTATCCATTTTATGCACATATATCCTTTATATAATTGAAACCATATTTTATGTACAATTCTATATCCTATTTAATTGACACCATAATGAGCACCTCTCCATGTACTTAAAAATTCTTCTAAAACATTACTTTAATGACTATTTAACATTGTTTAAATTTACCATAATATGATTTTTTTCTCTATTGTTGAACATCTAGGTTGTTTCTTCTTATTTTTCACAAGGATAAACTACGCTGTAATGAACATCTTTTAGCTAAGCCATAGAAGACTGTTTTTGTATACTAAACCTTTAGTATACAGTTCTGATTTTGTAAGTCCTTAAGATAAATTCTTAAAAGAATTACAAGGCAAAAAGTTAGAAATATTAAAAAATCTTAACATGTATTGCCCAACTGTTTCTCAGACAGGAAAGGACCTGTTTGCCTCACAGGACATCCCTGTCCCAGGCACACGGCAGCAGTCCACCAACAGTACTGCCAACACTCCCCTTCCTTTGTCCACCTGTTCAGGGTGACTGTATTTTAAAACAGCAGGCAACACGATTATCCTAATGCCATTCAATCCAATTCCTTTGCCTCAAGTTAGTGATCAATTTCTATATACAGAGCAAAATAAGACTTCAGTTTCTTCATCTGGAAAATAAGGAGAGTTGAAGTAAATGATCTTTAAGGCTCTTCTGAGTTCTAACAGTTTATGATTTTTATCTGCCATTATGCAGACATCATGTGTGTAGGTTCACAGGACACTTACAGGAGAATAAAATGTAACCTATTCACTTTAAGCTTTTCAGCTGTTATTCAATCTTGTTTCTCTTAGAGTAAATCATGAACAATAAGTCTGCAAATTGGAAATACTTAAATACAATTGCCATACTGTTTTATAAGAAGAGAGATAACATTCACTTATGGTATTTAAATACATAGCCTACTTTTTGATTCTCAATTGGGGCTCCATAAAACTAGATGCAACAGCTGGAAATTCTGATTCAAAATTATGACTTCACAGAAAACCAGATGCAATATCAAAGATAAGGTTTCCTAGAGAAGTGTAGTATTTTAAGAGGCAATCGAAAATCTGTATTAGATTTTCTGCAGAACACAGAACCCTCCAGGATACTACTAAGCAGTAAGAATCTGCACATTACCAGCAAGCTAAAGCTGCCAATCTGCAGTTCAAATTTCTGAACAGCAATGTAACATATTTATCCGACGCATGCACATAGACCTCTATTACCCTATAGGTGTAATATGCCTAAAAGTATTTGCCAGATAGCTCAAAGCCACTGTAGGCAAAAAGAAATCTAATAGCAACACTATTTTTAAAAATCTTGTGAAAATTACATTAGGATAAAAAAATACCAAAAATACCCAAAACATTATTTTAGCAGAGAATTCAAGCAAAATCTTGTTTCTTGAAAAATAGAAAAGTTACTTAAAACAGTGTAACTGGGAAAAAAGAGAAAAAAACAATTGAGGTAAAGTAGCATTTTTTTTTAAGTTAGCAAGACAGCTACTGAATCAAAACGTTACTTGTGAAAGAACATTTTTATTCTTGAAAATTAAAAATTAACTCCATAGCAGTGAATACTATTCAGAAATAAAAATATTTTCCCTTTTACATCTTTTCAAAGGAAACTGAAAAGGTTAATAGATTCAGAGTAAAATTTTACATTAAAAGTTTTTCCCTGGATCAGTGAAAAAATATTCAGTGAGTTCTCACTAGATACCATGAGTTGAGGAAACTGGCTGACAAACACAGCTGTGCCCTCATGTTGTTCACGTCCACGTGGTGGAGCAAGGCAACCCCGGAGGCATGAGATAGGCTGCTGCCATGACCCTGGGACACAGAATTTTAAGCAAATCGACTTCTAGATCCTCAATGTGCCTGCACTGTATTTTTCCCTGAAGTGGCTCTGCCTGAGAATCTGCTGGGACCTGCAGCCTACTGGTTCTGCTTCCCCACATGCCCCTCACAAAACCCTCTCCACTTCATGAACCGAACATGTATTCTTACCAAACCTGAATTCCACCATGGTGAGCTGTGCTAGGCTTAAGAACATCTAACATGCTCAGAATCCTGAGGAAGCTGAGGAATGACTGTGACAACAGGACGACAAACCCTTTCACAAGCTCAGGCGGTTCCCGATCTTTTCACTCAACAAAATTAATGGAGGATCTGAGTTGTTAACTGATAGGTCATTTTGAAGTTTTAATGACACATAACTCAGAGGAAGTTCAAAGAAATGAGTGGAGTGGCAATACCATCACAAAACTTCCATGCTTGTCTACTTGTTTACGCAAACAAGGTTTCTTAGCTCTTAGATCATAAGAAATGAAAACTAAGAATGCAGTTAATATTGAACACTGTCACTTTCTAGGAAAAAGTGTATTTGTCCATCTGTACATGACCTAGTTAGGAAAAAAAAATCCATTGCCTTAAGAGACTTTTCAATAAAATAATGTAATTTTTGCCTTAATCTATTTACACTAATAATAACTGCATGCACAGGTAACTCAACACAGAACAATTTGATGAAATAACTGAACAAAGAAATTACCACTGGAAATTATTTTAAAATTAAATTTCAACTTGCATACCTATATTTGTTGCACAGATGTATGATAGAACGATCAATAAAAGATTTTCAAGCATAAATGGAGATAGATAATATGTGGGGGAAGTGAAATGGAAATATGAGTTCAAGGATAAAAAGGCTGTAAAATTTATGACTATAAAAACGTTTTCTCAGGGATTTTTTCCAACAAATCAATGTATCAAATATAGTATTTAGATTCCATGGGATACATTTAAGTGTGATAAAAAGTTTTATTTTAAAATGTCAGGATTTATAATACACTGGAAATTATATCCTTTGCAATTATTTATACTTATGATGAAAAATTACAGATATCAGATTGACATGTATGTATGAATATATATATAAGTATATATGTATGAGAGGTTGCCTAGATTTTTTCAAAATAGGGTATGAGGCAGAGAAGAGCATGAAACAGTCGAGGAACCAAGATGGATCATGTTTTACAATTGGTATTAGAGATTTTTTTTCTGAAGAACTGGGAGAAATACTTGAATCAGGAAAGTGACCTAATCGGTTTATTTTTTATATATTTATTATCTCTCAGAAAAAAAAAGTCTGCTGCTAATCAGTCAGAAGACAGAGTAGGGGGATAAAGTGTGGCTACAAAGGGATAACATTAGGGACACCTTGGGGGTGATGAAGCTGTTCTGTATCCTAACTATAAAATGGCTATACCAAAAGAGAAAAAATACATATGTATCATATATGATATATAACATACAATAGTATATATAATGTGTATTAATATTTTATTGTATATTATAATTTGTATTAATTTTATATATTGTATACATGAAAAATCATAGACCTGTACAGTAGAAACATCAATTTTACTGTATATTAATTTTAAAGTAAAATTACAATTAAGAAAAAAAGAAGCTACCTAAAAAGGGACACACTGACTCTCCTAGCACCTTATGCTCCAGCCTGGAAAATAAGCATTCTGTATTTACTGCATGCTTATCACCTATCAGTTACTGTGCTAGATAGCTGATCTCAAAACAAATGGTGTTAGCCATCTTAACACAGACATATAAGGTATTTTGAATCCAAATATAGGGTGTTTTTTTCATTTAAACACTGGCAGGCCTCCCATAACTGCTTAGAAGAATTAGGAATCATCATTAAATAAATGGATCCCAGCTGACACTCCCATTAGAGCATGGGACATAGAAATACGCAAGTGAAAAGTGTCCACTTCTAGGACTTTCAGCTTGGGGCACATAGCCCAAACCACTGTTGTTTTGGTTTTTGTCTGTTCATGGTCTTAATAGACTGCCATGTGAGCCTCTCCATATTACCTATTTAAGCTGCTCTGGAAGAAAACATCCTATCTCTTTGGTCTGCCCCTTCTTGCCTCTTGTTTATGCTATGTAGCCTGTATTTTACTTTAAATCATGCCAAATACAACTTCCAAATGTGGTGAAAATCTAGGGTTTTTTTGTATTGCAGTCAAAAACACAAAGAAACATCACTTTAATTATGTAGATTATATATATATGGAGTTTATTACTTTGAGGCAAAGACTGAGCCCAAAACTTCAGAAGACTAGGGGTAGTAGATCTCAGCATGTCAGGATCATTCAGCAGTCAACAGGAAGGAGAGTCTGTAAGAAAAACTCAATTGAACTTGGGGGTCACGAAACCCCAGTTTGAATGATCATGGCTCTGCTTATAATCTATACAGATTAAGTAAATAATATGGTTTAAAAAATATACAGTAGTAAGTCTGCTAATTATGTTAGATGGTGGTGTTATTGGAAAAAAGAAGAGTTAGGGAAGGGAAGCATGTAAGGTGGAGTGTGGGGGAAGTAATAATTTTAAATAAGGTGTTCAGCATGGCATCATTGAGAAGATGACATATAAGGGACATGTTTGAAGGAGGGGAGATAAGAGTAGCCAGCCAGATGTCTGGAGGAAAGCATTCCAAGTAGAGGGAACAAGGATGAAGGCCCTAAGATGGGAGTAGACTTAGCATGTGTGAGGAAAAGCGAGGAGGCCGAGTGTCTATCAGACTGCCAAGCGGGGATGTCAGGTGGGTAGTCAAATGTATAGTTTAAAATAGAAGTACTGGAACTCAGATAATAGAGCTGTGGGGCTGGATGAGATCACCATTCATCATTCTTTGAACAAATGAGTGCCTGTGTGTCAACTGTCCAAGGGTTGGGGGTGGAGGATATGAAACTCAGCCTCACAAAATACTCTGCAGTTCAACCCCAGTTAACCAGACCAATGTGGGACAGCAGGGGAAAAGAAACTGAGAGATAATCCCCAGTCACGGGTCTTTTAAAATAATTAGTCAAAGAGAGTAAAAAAAAAAAATTTAGTGTAAAATGTGGGTAATATTAGATCTGATTCTTAATCTATGTGATTAACTGCAGGAGCATCTAACTAACATTAGGTGTAGCCTGTATTTTACTTTACTGGGATTTGCTAACGAGAGAACCAAGGAAGGATTTCCTCATCCAACTAACATTCATCACTAACATTCTTTTCATCAGTTTGTTCACTGAGAAATCAGTGAGTATGAGTTGGAAGATGATTGAGGTACCATGCTCTCTGATAGTTTCGAAGAAGAATTTTGCTCGCCCAGCCATGTTAATGTAGATGCTGGCAGTTCCTTTTACCAGTGCCGCTTGATCAAAGCCATTATAACCCAGGGTTATATTTTGTTCCACATAGTTGAACATTTAATTTTTATCAGTTATTCCTAAAAAGGGACATATTTCCTCCCCAATATATGAGTTGTATGTAGGTCTCAAAAGAAATCTTAGGTAAGACAGCATAATTTTGATGCGATCCTAATAACAATTTATGAATGGGCTTTGCTTTAAAATTTTTAAGTTTGGAATATATGTTGTTTAGGTACCCAAGAGAGCCTACAGATGTCCATTCGAACCTGTGTGGTAGGTGAATTAATGGTCCTTCTAAACCTGGGTGATGGGATGTCTGCTTGTTAGATTGGCTATAGCTGTATCTTAAATATGGGACTGAAATGTGTTACCAGTAACCAAACAACACTCCCAATTAGTTCCTGTATACTCCTAAGTTAGTTAAGGTTCTCTTGAACAGAAACCAATTTCAGCTAGCTTTCACAAAATGGGGAGAGGGGAGAGGTACTAAATGGAGACTAAGGTTTATCCAACATAATTGAAAGAAGGGTCAAAATTCAGGGTTTATTAACTTACGGTGCACGGACATTTTGAGCCAGGTGCTCCTTGTTGTAGGGAAGCTGTCCTGTGTAATGCAGGATGTGCAGCAGCGCCTCGGCCTCTACCCTCTAGATGCCAGGAGCAGCCCCCTAGCTCTGACAACCAAGAATGTCTCCAGACATTGCCAACAGCCCCGGGAGGCAAAGCTGCCCCCACTGCAGAACCAGTGGCTGTGTGATCAAACATGGGAAGGCAGAGATGCTGCTGGGCCTCGGGAACAACTGCAAGCAGATATTTAAACAGAACTCCTTTGAGTTCTCATCCCTTTTTACTCTGCATTTTAGCTTTAATTCTTTTGTTGCAGCTCAGCAATGGGAACATGGCCACTAATAGCTCCTGAGATATTTTTTAAATCCAGGCCTCTGAACAAAGATTGACTCTTTTTCCTAATTCCAATTTTTTTTTAATCCTAGGGAGGGATTCTGATAGGCTTGATTGAGCCTGGTACCTACCCCTGGTCTGTGACCTGGAGGATGGAAGATGTTACCTGGGAACATAGCAGCTTCTGTTGAGAGTGTTTGAAGTCGGAGGTGGGATCTGTTCCCAAAAGGAGGAAGGGGCTATTGTTGAAAGAAGGTTGGTTTGGGGACAAAAAAATACTAGTTATCTACCACAACCATTTAATACTGAGTGAGAATAACACACAGCAACTAGCAGGGCATTGATAGTTCTTCATAATACTGAACTGGACTTGCTTTTCTACGTTTGAGACATGTTTGTGAGTCAGGTACTCTGGGCAGCATTTGAGTCCACTAGGAGACCATTACTAATTTTTAGATCAGAGGGCAAGCCAAGCAGATAATACCTATTCTATGCCTGGCTGTTTGTCACTGATGTATTTTAGAGAGAACTTCTAGATGACACATTTAAGTAATCCATGAACTTTGGAATATTATTATTACTGTGATATTATTGCCTAGTCAGACAGAACAAAGGACTGACAACTGGTATGCTTCGTGGGCTACTAACAAAATAAACTTGTAACATGTGACTCTGCCTAAGTCAAGGGAAGACTATATATAATTGAACAACCATTGCCCAGTTTGTGGGATAACAGAAAACCAGTTTGCCTTAAAACTTTCCAACTGGGTTCAAGAATAAAATCCAAGAATGTGATAATATACACATCAAAAAGACATGAATGCATTCAATTCAGAATTTAACAAAGGAAATAATCTAAGTTAAAAAAATGTTGAGACTTTCCTAAAGACTAAGAGGAGAGAGGAGACAGGAAATCCTTCCTTGGTTCTCTCATTAGCAAATCCCAAAATTGTGTTCTATATTAATTAAAGAAGCATCTGCATCTTGAGAGTGGAGATCAAAAAAATGGTGGGACCAGAGTGGGTCTCCAGTCTCAGGTTTGCCTTAGGCAAGCCTGAGCTCTGAAGGGATTTCCCAATCATCTGTAATCTCCAAAGAAGTAGACTCAGCCACCTTACCCCCAGAAGAAGCACACCTCTTCCCAAGCCAGGAGCCCATCAGAAACAAAAGAGGGACAGAGAAAAAGGTTTGAGGCAGTAAAGGAAAGTATGGGAGTTTCAACCTGCATAGCCATCTCAGTCAGCTTCCTAGGAGTCAATCGAATGGTCATAGACCCCTGCTCAGGTCTGGAATCTTACTGAGTTCTAGTTGTTATAGTTTTAGGGACTATTTTCCCCAGTGAGTAATACACAGAGTTAGTAATATTTTCAAAGTCCATCAGTGGATTACTTAAATGTGGCACCTTAAAAATCTCTAAAATTTCAAGGTTAGTAAAAATCACATTCCTGTATTTTTCAGACACCCCACAAAAAGGAATAACCAATGAGATTCTTAATCTGATGGGGGAAAAGTAGCCCTGTATGCACATCTTCACCACGCTGGAGGTCTGGGATGTCTCCTCATGCAGTAATAATGCTGCCTGGCTTGGATCATACAACCATAACCTCTACCTTTTCTTATAAAAGATTGATATCCAATCACTGATTTTATAAATGCCATGATTTCTTTTCATTTCAATGTGAAGGCAGGGATGTGATAAAGACATTGAAGACTTGAGAGAAAACCATGCAAATAGGTAAGAGTCATACTGGAGGAAGAACTGCCAAGATTCCCCCTTCTGCTAAAAGGGAGAATCTGGCCTAAAGAAGACAGTGATCAATCCTCAGACTTCAAAACCCATGAGGCCAGGAGCTGTACATCATGACTTCACTGTATCGAGCAATATCCTGAAAATGTTCAATAACTGTTTACTGAGTGACTATTTCTGCAAGGCTTCTCTATGAGTCAGGAAAACTTGTAGATACACAATCAGAGAAATGTTTCTCAATCTTCTCACTGCAGAGGGGGAGAACAGTTACATGAACATTATCAGAAACTGAGCAATTTGTCAAGCACAGCAACAGAGAGTATACAGCTTCAATGGAAAGCTGAATTCATGAATAAAAGTCATTCTATTACTTGTTCTCATTTTTCAAAATTTAGGGTGAGAAATAAAAATGTTCTTTCAGCTATTTGGTGATGATAAAAAAGAGAGAGCTTAAGTGTTATTTAGATGTGATTTCTATTAACTTTTAAGGATCCTACCTTTCAATACTAAGAACCCTGAATAGATGATCCACTTTGTACCCACTTTTTAATACATCCATTTATTTAATCTTAATTGCTTACGATCTGGCCTTTCAACTCTTCACTGAAGCTATTTTCTCTACATGAAAAGCAATTAACCTGGTCAAACGTCCTGGTCTTTTCTCTGTTGCATGATACTTAACCAATTATTTAACCAAAATTCTCTCTTCCTTGGGATCCATGGTATTCCAATTTCTATCCTTTACTGTCTGAAGGTGCACCCAAGAAAATTCTAGCTCCTGTCTAAAGGAGCTCTTCTTAGCACCTTTCTCCTCCAAACTTGACCTGTAGAATTCATATACATCCACGAGGCAGAGTATGCAGGAAAGGGATGAGTTTTCGTTGAGTGGATGCACTCCTGTGTGAAGGCACTGTTGCTTTTCTCCCAATCTCAGTGTTCAGGATTCACCTCCTCCACTAAGCATTCTCATGCTGACCTCACTCAGCTTTAGCCACTCAAATTACCTCAGCAGCTTCTTAGTGTTTTCTGTTACTTTTACTGTTGTTGTTATACACAGTCAAGAACATTTATCTTTATTTATGGATGCCTATCTTTATGGCTCAGTACCCTTATGTGGTCCATGTTAATAAACATTAGTATTTATTGAGCATTTACTAAGAGCCAGATAGTAGGTCTATATATTAACAACCCTATGAGGCAGGTACTATTATAATTGCCATTTCACAGATGAGAAACTAATACACAGAGAGGTAAAGTAACATGCCTGGTTGCACAGCTAGAAAGTACCAAAGACGGGGCTTGAAACCTAGGCAGACTGGACTGCAGCATCTCTGTTCTAACCTACCACACTTGCTGCATTACCTTTATGGTAGCCCATTGTTTTCTTTTAGATTATGCACTCATCAAAGGTAAGCATCACTTTCCTCCCAACTATTTTTGCAGTGTCTTAGAAGAGAGCTCTGAAAAATAAATGAGTACATTATCTTTACCAGAATTTATACTTTAGAATTTATATTTTGATTGCATTTCTTTCATTTCTTTCACTTGATTCATTATACTCATTCAACAAATGTGTTTTGCATTTCCATCATGACCATGTGCTTGCTTTAGGATGAAAATCGAACAGAAGATGGACAGTGTACTTCAGAAGCAAAAGTGAGGAAAACGGACAGTCAACAGTTGCAGTATAGTTCAATAAGTAATATATCAGACACAAACACAGGCTGCCCTGTTTCAACCAATGAACAAACCAATACAATTTGCTATGCATCCAGAATGTATATAAAAATAAAACTTAGAAAATATTCACAAAGAATCTTGCTGTACCAGAAAGAACATGGGTTTAGAGTGACAAAAGCCTGATCTGAATTCTGCCACTTTGAGGATTATGACTCAGTCTAGTCAACTTAGGTTCTCTAAAGCTCATGTCTCTCCCTCTTCTCTTTCCAACAGAGAAACCTTTCTGAAAGGAGTGTGAGAATCAAGTGAAAATGACAAAGTGGAACACTTTAAAGAAATACTAGCTATTATTCACATACTCAGATCTCATACTCAGAACCCCCAGCAACACAGCCCAAAAGACTACACTGATCTATATCAACAGATCAGAAAACAATGTCCTCAACTGTAAAAAAAAGCATAACTTCTCCACGGCTATGTTCAATTAAGTGTGAATACTGAGCAAGTACAAGTATATAAGAAAGAAGGTGTAGCTTGGAGCAGTAAGGTTTCCAAGAAGAGGACCATTTTTTTAAAAAGAGTAACTGGCTGGCTGAAAGGAAAATGGTGGAGGGTACTCAGGGCATAGTACCACCATGGCTAGAGTCATTTGGTGAGGGAAGTAAGACCTATACGATGAAATGGCCCAAGAGGAAAGGGAGAGAAAGACAGCATTGGGTTAGGAGGGGCTTGGATGATCTGGGAAAAGAATGTGGTTATGGTGAGCCAGGGAGAATGGGATGAAAGTAAGGCAGACAGTGTATTTCATCAGTCAACAAGGAGCAAGTTCCCACCACATGCCAGGCAGGCATTGTGTCTGATGCTGGAATACAACTGGAGAACATAACATACATCCAGCCTTTGATATGAAGGAGCTCACAGTTCAGTGGGAGTGGCATAAACAGGCTCATAAACACATATAAAGACCCAAACCATGCACAGTGCCATGAAGGAGGTAGCTTAGTGGTCCATACCTTAGGTAAAGAAAGCAGGAACTAGGAGGAAGTGCTGGTCAATGAAACTGGGTGGAAAAAGAATCTTAAGTGGATTTGATAAGGGAATGAAAGACAGAGAATCCAAGGAGTCTCTCGGTTTCTTAGGAAGATTAATCTTTCATCTTCTCTGTTAAGATCCTAAGAAGCAAGCTTTCAGGAATGAGGCAGAGATATCATATTGTCCTAGTGTTCCTGAGCAAATGTCTCATGGAAACTTTAAGCATAAAGTATTTGTGATGTTAACTTTCATTCTGTCCGTGTTATTCTCTGGAAAGTACATTCATGCAACCAAATAAAACATCTCTCCCCCATGAAGAACCCTTAAAACTTCCCAAGGATGATGAGACCTAAAATGCACACAACTCAAAAAATAATACAGCATACTAAGAATAGTGGTACAGTTAGTATAAAAATTCATGGTCTAATATGCTATAATTACATCCAATAAATACCTCAAAACATTTGTTTCCAATGCTAATTGGAATGTGAATGACTTGAATACTAAATACTGGGGGGGTGGGGAGGGTACTTTGACTATTGCATGAGCATTCGAAAAACTGTGGTCATCTTTTGTTTGTTTTGTGTTTTAACAAAAACTTGAATTGCCAAGGTTGCTAGATAAAATTTAAATATTTTAAAAAATATATTTTATTTTTTTCATGCCAATTCATGGTAATTCTCAAAGATCATCAAATCATAAACTGCCTTATGAAGAGAAAGGGTTTGAAGTGGATTTTGAATACTATACTCTGTATCTTACAATGGATGCCAGCCTATTGAGCAAATGCAATAAAAACGTGTAAAGAGAAAAAAACTGTGAGACATATTTGATAAAAGACAGCCTTGTTTTAGTAGTCCACACGTATTTTTTAAAACATTAAGTGCACAAAGCAACTGAAAATTACTTTATCTATAGTTCCCTAAGTTTAAGAAGAAAATAAATTATTTTTTTCTAGCACATAAAAAAAGAGTCAGGAGCAACATCTTAAAGGCTACTTAAAAAAAATACTACTCAGGGTATAATCCCCTCCTCCACCCCCATGCAGTCTTTTCCCCAGTGCAAATTATTGATTTGCAGACAAAAGTAAGTATTCAGAAAACAAACATTGGATTAGAGTATAAACTATCGCTGATAAAAAAGCTTTGGTGATGAGAAAAGGCAGAATCTCAAATCTAAGAAGGTAAAACACCAAGTAGCCAAAATGAATCCTTTAAGAACTATCAAACCAAACAAAAAATAAAATTAGATATAAATTCAAGTTTTAGACTGTGGTCAATTGAGGTCTAGACAAAACCTTACATTTGTTCACTGCCTAGTCTCCAGTCTGCTCCAAGTTTGAAAAGGTAATTGAACACAGTCTATAATTACTGGATTAGACACAGATGGGCTCTGTACATTTCAGGGGGAAAAAAGCACTGTTTTGATTCATTTTATGATTGCCTGTAAGGTCAGACTTTTCAAAATGTACTTTCATCTGTTAAATGGTTTCTCAAATTCCCTGGGGTATATCTTCAATAACTGTGATGTTTTAAGCAATTTGGGCCTATCAGATCCTGTCTTTGAATGTAACTAGCTGCCCATTTTCTAGTATTATAAATGTGCATGTAGGTTAATTGCTACATCTCTTAGATATTTTCTGAAGTTGCAATTTTGAGGGAAAAAAATGAAAAATTTGTGCCCCATTTCCGACAGGAATTGGTCATATTGACAAAGATTTTCACCTAAGAAAAAGAATTTAGCTATTTAATAACAAATGATTGAGCATCATCTAAAGTCGATGAAAAATATCTTTTAACCGATTCAACTGAAAAAGAAAAACAAGGAAACATCAACATTTTGGATGAAAGTTGTTAGCAAAGTAAGTTTAGATTTCTTGCAACTGAATAATTTATAAAGCATGGTAACACAACTTGATTCAGATCCTATGCATTTTTATTTAATAATTATAAATTAACAGGAAGCATGCTGTCTATGCTAACACAAAAAAAGAAAAACTATGTCCTAATCGAAAAAAGAAAACCCCTAGACATAGCATTCTATATCACTCAAAATAATAATGATGTCAGCATATAGCAATGTATTCTAAATTCATTGTGGAATATCCAACTTGAAGAATTCAGAATTTGGTCCCTTCCATGTAGTGCCTACTTTATTTCCAAACATCTCATATTTAAACAATTTAGTCAATGGAGCTAGACCTAAACTTTTAATTATGAAGAGATGTGGCAAACTCAACATGTTTGGTTAAAATGCCACCAAAAAATCTTTTTTGCTTAGATATTTAACCACGGAAACTGGGTTTAATTCTCAGGCTAAAGACTTGGTAAAAGCCCCCAACTCTATCACACAATCCCTGGAAAAGAGCAGTAGAATTCCACGGGCTGTTCTGTACCAGCAGTAGCCAAGCTCATCATACATTCTTCATTCATTCCCACTTTTCATAACGTCACAGCAAGACTTGAGACTCTACTTTTTTAAAATCTCCTTTCCAATTATTGCGTCATTTTCTATTCCCAAAATTCATTTTGGTTAGCTGCTCTGTGATCCTGATAGAACACAAACACCCCAATACCAGAAAAATTTAAGAAGACAGTGTAGAATAAGGAGTAATTCCAAAAAGTTTTTGTATGCCTTAGGAAGTTGATTTTGTGTGTTTGAACATATTAGGAAAGGCAGAATTTACAGTCATGTAAGCTGATATTAAACCTAAGTTGACATTTTTCATGAAGTTATGCATGTAAGTAGGAATATTTATACTTAGACAAAGATTTACTGCCATGTTCAAGAAAATTTAGCAAATTTACTGACACTCTACAAGATCCATAAATATGCTCTACTCATAATCTCCTCCTGTCACAAAACCAAGGCGTTCCTAAACCACACAGATAATCTTGTATTTTTAAAAACACGCTAATTTGAAAAGAGAAAATTATGCATAAATGTTTACATCGCTGTTTCCATGAACACAGTTATCATGATTCCCTTGTAAGTGTTTGTATAAAATACTATTACAAATATAATAATCTCACATGTACAAGGAACTAGCTTTTAAAATTAAACTATTATATATTTGGTATATCTTCACTTATATTTGGTATATCTTCATACAAAATGAACAACTGTCTGTATTTTATATTTTATATATACATATACATGGATTTTCTTGCAACAATTTGCTAAACATAAGATATATCTGCATTTAAGTGACTAGAAGCTCAGAATACCATGTAACTGCTGTAGAAAATTAACAGTTTCTGTCCATGCTTTCCACAGAACTCATACACAAAACCGAGATAATATCAGAACAAGGCATCTGTACAAAAAGCCATGACAGAACTTTAGTCTAGTTACAGTGCTTGTTTTATCCTTTCTTCATAAGGGTGTATATAAACTGAGGGCAACAAGCCAACAGAAATGGTAAAACTTGCCAAGAAGGGAAGTTTCTTTGGGTAAATCTATTTGTGAATTTAAATGTGAGTTTCACAAGAGTTATTACCAAAAATTGTGCCTCAAAGTCGACTATGAACAAACAACTACTTAAGAGAACATAAGGGTTTTTTTAAAGATATACATGCTATAAATTAATTCAGTCTTTCCTCTCTTCCCCCCCTTCCTTTTTTCCTTAATTTCATTTCCAAAGTCACAGAAAGCCTATTTTAAAAGATTATAATATAATGAATTTGATATATAGTTTGCATCAACACCTGGTTTTAGCCGAGCTCCAGCTCACAACCATCATTCCTCACATACAAGTGCACTTTATTTTTTTTTTAATTAATGCTTTAAACAAATTGCAAGCTTAAAATAATGAAACTGACTATAGGAAACAAAGCCCGGAAAGATTTCTTCTTAGCCTTTCTCAAAAAAGGCCTTTCCCTTTTTAAATAATTTACATGATGTTTTATGGTCCTTTTAGAAGAGAATTATAGTAAATGGCACTCCAAGTGGGCTGTGTGAACCCACAAACCACTCCTCATAAAAACTGCTATAATTTTCCAGGACAGGGACAATAAAATATCATACATAAGCCAAAGCTAAATCATGGTGTGACCACAGTAACAAAGACATTATTTTGATGAAAATTAAGCATGATAAAGCTAACAAAGAGATGAGAAAGGGAAAACTTCCGACAGATTTTTCTCAATCTGCTTAGCACTTAAACGAGCATGTACATTTCCTCGATTTCCTAAGTGGCTTGAAATACAGGTGCTAAACTAGTACCCAAGTTTTGATAGTTCATTTAGTTTCAGTAACAGATTGAGAAAATAGACAACTTCAACTGTACCTCAAAGGATACTTTAAATAAGCCAATCAACCTACCTAAAATTATTAACATTTTTGTTTCTAATCAAATGAAATTTTCAGGAGATGCATTTACCATGTCAGACCACTAGGGACCAATAAGTGTCTTTCTTCCCTTCCCAATCAGTAACTGATAGTTAATACAGCTAACATGCTGCAAACAGGGACAATGTACTCCCTTCTCCCTGAAGGAACCAAATTCATTATCTGTAAAACTGCTGAGAAGATCCAAATACTGTATAGAGAAAAAAGGGATGATCAAATGAGATTTTAAAAAGATAAAAGCAGTTCAACGGTAAATTCTTTAATCATAATCCACTCTAAAAAAGTTCCCACTTTCCCTTTTCCCACGGTAGAATTATTAAACATTAAAACTGAAAACACACTAAACCATGTTTCTCTAACTTGAGGGTGGGAGAACACTGCAGTACCACACTACTACAGAAAATAAAGCCTGCCTAATACAATTCACTGTAGCTGATCACAGCAGCTTATTGCTAAATCAGGCATAATACTGAAATTAGGATCGGTGAGCCAAGCCAAAATATCTATGAAAGAATATCATTTACAGAGTTATATTATGATGCAGTAATAATGGTAAAATGGAACAGCACTTTCTACTTAAATCTGTTACTATTAATTCTAGTTAGAGAGAACTATTTAAAATATTTACAACACTCCTTTACAGCAAGACACTGGAAGAGAATTAGAATGAAATAATATAAAGCCCTGAATCTAGGGAACTGACAGTAACCTTAACAGGTACATTTTACCAGGAACCTTCACAGATACATTTTACCACTTCTTAGATTCTTACATGAAAATGAATGGCTCTTTCTAAAGTAGCAAATTATGCTAAATTTATACAGTATTTTACATGTAGTTCAAAGTACCCAACTCTTTCCAAAAGTGTACCAATAATGAGCATTTCAAATTTCTAGAAGAATATGGCAGTGATTTGATTAACTCTGCTAAGACATCATACACACGAAATTTGCTCTCCCTCCTTACACACACAAAATATAAAATGATAAGAATAAAAGAGCTAGCAAAAACTTTTAAGTTTGTTCACCAGAAGTGTATACATGTCAAATCCTTTCATATAAATTGTACTTTTTAAATGAAAAAATTATTTTTGCTTCTATTTAATTTTAACAGGATAAATTTTAATAGGACACTTAAAAACTATTTATACTACTAGATATAAAGAATCGCCGTATTTAAATAGTGTACTATTAAAAAGGAATTGATTATTCTTAAGTTTAAGTAAAGTTCCACATGATAAAATATGTTGTTACATGTATTCAGACAGTCTAGCAGGCCTTTGTGTTTACTGGAAATGCCCCCCATATACTTGGGTTGGGCCTCAAATCAGAGCTTCCCAAATGGAATCTGCATAGAAAAAACAGATTCCAAAAAGAAGACTGTACAAACAACACACAGTTCCAAGATAAATAAATCTATCCCAACCAACTAAACTGTTCTTCCAGGTTAATCAAGAGTCCTGCCTAGGAAAACACATCTTTCAGAAAAGTAAGATGTCTACATGTCAAAGACTGACAATTAAAATGATCTTCAGAATTTATAAAATTTCATCAGCCCAAACACAACAAATTTACCTAGTCTTGCAAATAGCAATGAAGAATCTTTGAAGATGTAAAATACATTCCCCTCATCCTAGAGAATCCACCTTAACTCCTCTGTTTACCAAGCCTACCCACTACCCAATCCATCCCTCCACCCTACCCTCCCACCTCTCCCCACTACCCTTACTGGACTCTGTTATTTGCATAGTATGGTAAAATCCTTAAGCAAAAAGAAGATGTACTGAATCTCCTTTCACTCCACAGCCTGGTTTCCTTTAGGTCCCCACACTGACGTACTTCGGCCCTACAGCATGGGGGTACAGGCCGATCTGCATGGCTGGCCACACAGACGGATCATGAAGCCTTTACAATTGACCACACAAACACAATACCACAACGCAGGTCAGCTTGTGCACTCAAATACCAATGTGAAACTTATGTGGAAGTAAACTACAGACATAAATCTGAAAGGGTAGAATTCCAACCAATGATCCTAAAATTATTTCAGGGAATCAATCTCCAAGAATGCATCATGAAATCAGAAGAGCCCAGTTAAGCTTTAGGGGGTGGGGGAAAGAAGAAAGTAAGAAAATGAAAGACTTTAGACAAGGCAGTGAAGATTTCACCAATCATTATATCATTGAGAGGGCTCAAACTACAGATGAAGTTAGAATACAGAAGATTGTAGAAAGGGTATTTAAAATTATTAACTGATCAAAAATTTGTAGTTGTCATTAAGAAAAAAGTACAACTTAGCAATTCAGTTCAGAGAGAAGAATATCCCCAGGAACATACACATCTGTTTAATATTACAAGCCAACTGTCAACATCCTAAGTGAAGTTTTAATTTAATATTTTTTCTTTCTTGATGTTTTACCTTTAATCAATGCCTCATGAGAGTATCAGTTTTCTATAAGAAACTGTTAAATATAAAGAAATGTTATTGTAGCATGTTTATAAAATCATAGTTCGAGAACTTTTTATTTTTCCAAAGCCTGACCACAACTTAATTATCTGCAGGACATTCCAGGCTCACAATTGCAAGCTCCAGTTCCCAAGCAATTTCAAACAGCATCTACCGCACAGGACAGAGGGTACACAACCGACCACAACATGGTTATACTCCCAAAAGTCAGCATTAGGCCCGTTAGACATGGTTTTTATTTTCATTAAACAATATTTGTTTCCTCACTAATCATTAAATGGTTTTCATCACTATTGCCTGCTTTCCTTTCACATGCCACTTGTTAGCATCAGTGTTTGTGTTCATAATAAATAACAAAATGACCCACCCCGTTATTTAAAAATGAACACACATGATGTCTGGTTCAATGAGTGTTAGAGATTCAGCAAGACTCACACCCGGAATACTGTTCCCATTTTAACCTAGAATCTGAAAAACTTTAATGGAATAACAGACTCTGTACAATGCTCCTTTAAATCAGATTTGGGCTTCATGCCTGCTTATGTTATTGTGGGCACAACAGAGCTGATCAGTGGTTCAAGACATTTACTTGGGAAAATGGAAGAGGAAGAAGAAAAGACAGCAAGTCATATTCCTGACCACTATGGAGAGGAGCTGGAAATACTGCCAGTTCCTACAGATGGATGAGAAAAGTAGCCTGATTAAAAGTAATATGCCAGAAACAGACCAAAAGTTGGGGGAGCAACTAACAGAGCATTCCAGAACTTTAGGAATGACTCTGAGGAGGGAATTTTTTTTTAAATAAGGGAAAGCTATATGCTATGAAGTATTAGGAACAATTAAAAAATACGTGAGGTATGGAAGAAACAAAGCTACACCAATGTCAGAGGTAAAGTTAATAGCCAGTAGAAAAAAAAATCTAATAAGTAATCTGGAAATCTTTCAAGAAGTAAAGATACTTGCACTGTTGCCTTGGAACCACCAGAATTTTCAGGAGAATAAGTTACTTAAGTCCAAATAAACTAACTTTAAATCTCAGGTCAACTGGCCATGGTATGTGAGCTCAGAAAGAGAAAGCAGCACAGATGCAGGACACACACACGTATTTTCTGGTTTCCATGTTTGTTTATAGGACACTTTATAGCACTTCCTATGTGCCAAACATCTTCAAAGTGCTTTACGCATTTAATCGTCCAATATTAAGTACTACTTTATTCCCATTATATAGATCAGGAAATGAGGTTAAGTAATTTGCTCACAAGTCACCACCTGCCTGGAGGTAGCGGAGCCCAGAGTCCATGCTCTTAACCACCATGCTACAAACCATCCCAGGTGACATGACCTTTATCAAGGTAAGATGAGGTCTATTATGTGGAGGGATCCATATGCCTAACTTCTCCACAGCTCCCTTTTCTGACCCCTTATCCTCTCAAATGTTGCCATTCCCAGGAATGACTGAGGCCCCCTTCTCACTTGAAATTCCCCTTGGGCAACCTCACTCCTCCTCAAGGCTCCAATTTCCACCCATACTCTGATGTCTCCCCATCTACATCACTGCTCAGAAATCTTTCCTGAGGTCCATTTCTGTATTTATAATTGCCTGAAAACCCTGTGTCCTTGGGTGTTCAGGAATCACCTCAAATAATACAGAACTGAACTCATCTTGACCACTCACCTAGTGCCCCACAATCAAAACCTCAGTCATCTGAAACTATTGTCATCTCCTACATCTAACAAGTCCCAAATCCTGTCAAATAAATCTTGAATCTGTCCTCTGTCTCAGTGGTCACCAGCTAGATGTAGGCCTTCACCGTGTCTTGATTAGACTTGATTACTGCAACAGCTTAACTAGGCTCCCTCCTTGCTGCTAGTCCTTCTCACCTTCGCTAAATCCATCAATGGCCAGCAGCAGCATCTTTCTGAAGTCCGTATCTGATCATGTCAGTCCCCTTACGGTTGACCATGGTCCTTGGGATAATGTCCTTCCTTTCCTCTTCTAGGGGAATACATTTCACCCTTCAAAGCTCAGCTGAAAACTCACCTTTCCTGTGAAGCGCTCCCCTTTGGTCTCTCCCAGGTGAAGACTTCTTCACTTCTACCTCTGTCCATATATACTTTGATAACAGCACGTATTACAACATACTTTAATGTTTGCCCATAAGTCTGTCTTTTCACTAGAATATGAGTTTCTCCAAGTCAGGGATTGTCTCATGTTTGTACACCCAATACCCCTAGTTGCATGCCTGGCATATACTGGATGCTCAATAATAAGTGCATGAGTAAGTGAATGACACATTCTGAGACATGCTCAGTTCAAAGCAATATTCATAATCTAAGGCAGAGTAAAGGGGCACAATTCTGAGTGCAAAGTACATTTTTTGTTGGCCACCCACATCCACTGCTCTCCTCCTCCTGGAAACAGCTCCTCAAATTTCCTTTGGAAGTCATTCTTCCCCTATTCTCAGTGATGTGCTTTGGGTGGAAGAGACACTGCTCCAGCTACAGAGCTGGGTCCCAGGCAGACCAAGATAAGCAGTATATTTTTTCCCTCTGGACTCAAGGAGTAGGTTTAAGGACAGACATATGACTCAATTCCAAGATTCCAGTGGGTGCTGCCTAGAAAGAGCCCCCCTCTTCCCATGGATGGGATAGTGCAGGCAAGTAAGGTCTGCCAAGTGCTGCAACTTTGTAGCTACCATGAAGCAAGAGCTTGGGGCTGCCGAAGGAGGATGCTAACACCAGGAAAGGCAGAGCAAAGGGAGCGAGAAAACCCAGGCCTTTGGGGACATTGTTTTGTCTACTGGGTCCAGCATGCTGGAGGTTAAGTTGTACCACTAGACTTTTCAGTGATACAAATCAGTAGATTCCCGTGATCATTTAAGCTAGTTTGCACTGGGCTCTGTAACTTGCAGCCGTAAGACTCCTGATACAGCAAGTTCATATTTGTGGAAAGAAAATCAAGTCACATATTTGAAGAAATGCACAGAGGAAAGAGAACAAACAAGGAGAGGGTGTGAGTGGCCAGCAAGTTAAATTGGACAGGCAGGGGGGAAGGCACCAGGGGCACCTCAAACATGAATAGGAGAAGGAGATTTGAGATGACTCCCATTCCAGACAGAGTAAGTCAAGCCTTTACAGGGTATCCTGTGGTACATTTATCAAATAATAAAGTTTAATAAAGGCTAGCAAAAGAAATAAAAAAAACACAGCAAATGCTTCTTTTTGAAAAGGCCTTTATGAGGAAAAAGGAAAGGCTTTGGGATAATTTAATCTGGAAAAAGCAGGTCCTAGAGGCAATTTAACTTGTTGAAGGGTTATTTATAAGAAGGTGACTAAACAGCTGTTCTCCAATTTCACAGGGAAAAGAATGAGAGGAAACTGATTTATACTTCAGTATGAAGCTGAAGTAAGCAAAAGGAAGAAGTGCTTGAGGGGGAACTGTTAATGACCAAAAAAACCTAAATGAAAAATGGGATTTTTGTGGCTTTTAAAAGATGGAAAATCATGTATGTTTATTATTTCAGGTTGGGGTCAAACTAGTAAACAAATATTTGAGAATGCCTTCCATCCGTTTATTCACATAACGTATACTGAATCCTTACTCCGGGCCAGGTGTGGTGCTAGGCACTGGGAATACAAAAATGATTAAGGTATGGTGACTCGTGTCCTGCCTAAGGACTGCAGCCCCGGCTAGAAGAGCCACTGAGGGAAACAAAAAGCAGCATCAGATCACAGTCCTACTATCCCTGATGCCCAGAAATAAACAATATAGTTTGGGAAACACCACAATGGTACTTGGAAAGTCAGGCAACTTATGCAATCATTAAATAACAACACAAAACAATAATGCATGGCTTATCACAGCCCCCTGTGGTTCCTTGCTTAATGAGTACAGGAGCAAATGCTTCAAACTCAGGAGGAGACAGTATAGGATAGAATGTGCCTTTAAAGATGGGCAGAATCTGAGTATGTGAAGGAGAAGCAGGCCGTCTAGGCAAGAGAGAGAGCAGGAGCCAGACAAGGAGGCAAGAACACAGAGGAGGCTGTATATACATACAGCAGTTCAGTTAAAGCTGGCAGGCTGATCCTGGGAAGTACAGGATGGAAAAATGGAAAAGTGGGTAGTGCTAACTTTATTAAGTCCTTGAACATCAGCCAAGTAACTGGGAAACTGTCGTACAGGGAATGAGCAGTATGGAACGCTTTTGAGCAAAGTAGCACGGTGACAAGCAGTGTTTTCTGCACAGTGGCTTGGCTCCAAGGGAGACTGGGGGCCAGTGTGGTTCCATCAGCTCAGGCTCAAGATGGTGAGGGTCTGAACCCACATGGGGCAGTGGGATGGAGGAGAAAGAGGGGACATGCAAGGTATTTATTCATTTAATTTACTTCACAAAGACCTGTTGGATTCTGCACTGTGCTCTGTGCTATGATGTGACTGGAATGCAGTCCGTGTCCTCTTGGGAGTCAGAATTAGCTGGAGGGGAGAGGCCAGGAATAGGGAGACTGACTGCAATGCTGCAAAAACAGTGGCTGTGTGGCTGAGCGTCTGGTGGGCTCTACCTCCTCGAACTGTGTTCACACAAGCCGGAAGACCTACAAAATGTCAAAACAGAAAGAGAAAAACCAATCCTACCAGAATATCACCTCCTGTGTATCATGGGAGATACTGATTTTTACTGCCAGTTGAGTCATGGAAAAGTATAGAAGCAAATATGCCTGTACTAACTGAACTGTACCAAGTAATGAACATAAAAAAGATTTTTAAAAAGAGAGGTCTTTTTTAGGACTGAAATGTTTCCAGATTTCATCCTTTGACATAACTGAGATACAGTCACAGGTTTCCCACTTACCCACAGATAGGTATTTAGAAACTTTCAGAAAACTCACCACCTCTCCTTCATATTTCCTTTTTTTCCTTCCTACCCTTAATTTAATTTTGATATAACTTCCTCTTGTCAGTGCTTGCTTACAAATCACAGCCTCTATGTCTGGAGTCAATTAGGGCTATAAAGTACCCCACCACGTCTTCATCTGAGGACCCATTTATATATATTTTCTTATTTCAAGAGGTAGGGCTAAAAGCCTGTAACTCCAAAAGTTTCCAATCAACCATCACATTCTATTCTTTGGAAAAGTAAGCTTCTCTCCACTGTTAAGAAGACATCAAACTACATATTTTTCAAGATTATTTCCTTTCCACCTGTATAAAGACGAATTGTGCTTTGGGAATTGATTTGCAAAAATGGGTTGAATGTGTGTAATACATGCTTAATAGCAATATCATTAAAAAAAACCCTACCATTTAAAATTAAATGTAATTTCCTTATTACTTTAATGGAATCCCTCGAAGTTGAAGTATTTAACTAGTCCCTTTCACATCGATTATCATTATATAATTCCCTTTAAACAGTGGGTACATTAGGTATGTAAACTGTCCATTGACAGAATAAAAACACACATTTCGATTGAAACAAAAACAGAAGGCAGACAAGGCAGCAGCTCGATTCAGAACCTGATAATGGGTTACAGATTCTACTCCAGTTCCCATGTATAGTCAAATTGCTGCAAGAGCCATTTACTGACTCTAACCTTTCAGGTCATATTTGAAAGAAAAGTATGAAGTGCCACATCACTAAGAGAAAATCTGTTTGAGCCTAAAATTCTTGATTTGCCCTATTGCAATGTTGAGGTAGAAAGGGAGAAAAAAATATAGTATCTCTTATAAAAACTACTTTAAACAAAAAGGCAGAGATGAACTGTCCAAAGCTTTGCCCATAGGGAGGAATTCTCTTTGTCACTGTCTTTCAGGATCACCCAAGTGGGGCTGCAGTGCAATCTTGTCTGTTACTGGGTGGGTGGTACCAGCCTATTGGCTAACCCCATCCTACCCCAGAGGATATTTGACACACACGGGAAAAAAATGCTAAGGTTGGTGGGGCAGACAACTGACCCAAGTCAAGACTGTGGATACAAAGCCTCTACCCAGTTCCTAAATCAACCCCTCTTTCTTCCAGCCCTCCAATCTTTTTCTGGACCCTCCCGCTGCCTGAGCCCAATCACAAGTCAGAGGACTAGGAAATCCAAATGCGCACTCCCTAAAAATCAGCCTCCTGGGGCAAGAGCAGAGTGACTCCTCAAGGGCCCAGGGTCACACCCAACACATCCAGTTACCTGTGTCTCACACTCCTGCTAGTGAGACAGAGCTTTTCTCAGAGACCTGCCCGTCCTGGGCTGTTCCACATGGGAAGCCTTTGTCATGTGTTCCTGCCCTGCTACTCTGCTCTTCATTCCCACATGCGGAAAATCTGAGGCCACCTTAATGTCACCTCATCCATGAAATCTCCCCTCAACCTCACGTAGAAGTAATCTCTCTGCCCTCTGAGTTATCACAATTCCTCTTTTGAAGATTTCTATTATTACTTCTGAGCATGTCTTCTATTTGGGAGTTTACTTATCACTACTTGTTTTTATGTATCTGGAGCATGTCTTCTATTTGGGAGTTTACTTATCACTACTTGTTTTTATGTATCTGTTTACTGTATGTTTCTCACTAGAATACAAGCTCCATGAAAACAGATTTTGTCTGTCTTATCTATTCTCTATCCCCAGGGCCAAGAACAGTGTACAACCTACAGTATATGCTCAATGAATATTTACTGAATGAATGAATGCCCCCTTCTAGACTGTAAGCATACTAATAGCCAGATGAAAGTCTCACTCACCTTCCCAGCCCAAAGAGCAATCTAAATGCCCTCCTGACTCATAGGTAGTCAATAAAAGCTGGCAATAAGGTAGTTGCCATTTAATGAGCACTTATAACGTACCAGCCAGATACAATGCTAGCAACTCTACATATAGTATCTCATTCGATCCTTACAACCCTAAAAGGTAGCGGCAGGATTGTACCTTCAGGATGGAGGCCGTTGTGCCCCCAGCTTTCAGGAGGACTGCTGACTGATGGCTCACAGCTGAATCTCCCTCAAGGAATTGCCCTCAGCAGAAGGAAACAGCCTCACCCAACATTATGGAGCTTCCCTGGAAAAAGCCCACATCTGATAGATGTGCATTGCAGTGGCTTTAAAGGCTTGTCCCCTTGCCTCACCTGGACAATTCTGAAAAGTAATCTCAGCTCTGGACTTCTCCACGGGACTGGCTGTTGAATGAACAAATAAACAAACTAACAAACTAGTGCCCCAGACAGGGAGGGAATTATAAAATGTCTAAGATGTGTAAACTGAGTCTCCTTCCTTCTCAATGATTTTACTAAAACCACAAACCTTTTTCCCTTTTCCCCAAAAGCATGCCTCAACACAACCTATCAAAAATATATGGTCACTAGTAATTGTTTATGAAAAAAAAAAAAGAATATTTGGCATGAAGGCAGCTGTATTTCCCCTAAAAGTCAGGCACTTTCAAGTATGTATGATTTATGTACCAAAATATGCTCGTAAAGACAGCAGGTGATATGACAACACACCAAGGAGAAAATCGTCAGACATCTGACCTGTGGAATGCAAGCGGAGTGTAACTCCAAAGTCCCAGGACACATGCACAGCAGTGCATTCAAGAGCTTAGAGAAGCAGCAGGCAATCCTTCAACAGGCGCTCACTCATCACTGTTACACCATCCTGCGCAGGTCAGTTAACCTTCTGAACCTCAGTTTCTTCATGAATAAAGGAACCTAACTTGCAAGGATAGTCAACTAAATTATAAAGCTTTTAGCATAGTGCCCACTAGGGTAGGTGCTCAACAAGTGGTAGCTATTATTATCATTTATTATTTTTTAGAATGACAAACAGAAGCTAAGACATCAATGCAACATTTGTGGGTGATTTTCTCGCATGGGATAGGAAAGTCTGGACTGAAAATCCGGTTGAGTTACAGGAAAACTACTCCCTTTACAAAAGGTTTTACTGCAGAATTCCTTTAAAGAGAGGTCCCCCTCCATTGTGCACTTAATGCATAAATTAGATACTGCTTACTCATGACATTTTTTCTAATCAAAAGACATTAATTCGTCTCCATTTCCTACTGCGGCAAATAAAAAGTCATCTGCCAGGAGTTCTAACTGTTCTGTTTTGCTTTTCATTTCAAAAGTGGTATTTGCTCATTAAAGAAATTAGGATGGCAGAAGCAGAAAAAGAAATCACCCACAGTCCCCCAGAAATAGCCATTGTTAACACTATGGTGTATTCCCTTCTAATCATTATATCCATGCTTAGAATTTGACTTTGTATACATAGCTTCGATTGTATCTGGTTTTGGTAATAGTTTTCTTAACCTAACATGGGAATATAAGCAATTCTTCTCATGTCGTGACTTCATCTTCAGCATGCCATATTTCCCTAACAATTTCTCTGTACTTGGAAATAAGCTACGCGAAGTACCTGTGATAGCTGCCATCACTACCATCATCAAAATCATCACCATTATTATGACTACTGCTGCTAAATTTTTCAACTCAGAAAGACTTTCCACTTCTAGAAGTCAATATTCATTTCCTTCAGTTTTGCTTTTACAATTAAATCAGCCCAACAAAAATATATTTTAATGTGGCTACAGTAAGAGATAAAGACCTAAGAAAACCTTTTTTTGTTGTTTCAAGGTGCTAACCAATTATTCCCAAATCACTGAATAAACCTTCTTACTGATTTACAATGCCTCTCTTATCAAGATAAAAATCACACCCACATCCACACCTGGCCTGGTGGGCGTCAGTGATTAATCTACAGGCATACATTTTTTTAGTTTAAAATGTTTTAATATCTGGTAAGATTAGTACCCCCACCCCAACACACACACACTCTCCCACTCTTCAAAAATTAATTAGCTATTCTCACACATCTTTTTTTTTAGGTGAATTCCAGGACTATTTTCAGGTTCCTCCCAAAAAAGTTTGTTCAAATTTTGATTAAAGCTGCACTAAATCTACAAATTAATTTAGGAATAATTGATGTCCTCACATTTTTCCTTCCCTTTTAGGTATAAAACATGTGTTCCTATTATTCAAGTCTTCTACATTTTTACAAAATTTTGACATTTTCTTCAAGTGGGATATTTACATTTCTCATTAAATTTATTTCTAGAAATGCTTGTTGAAACTGTAAATGTTTTCACTGGACTTTAAGTGGTCATTAATTAGATACACAATGGCCACTTATTTTTGTACATTTATTTTGTACAAAAGCTCTGGAGGCTTTCTGTAATCAGGCCACGAGGCACCGCCCCAAGTTTATTTCACACAGCTGACAAAGCAGCACAACTGGCCCAGTCCGCCAGTCTCTTTACTGTCTTGAAATACACGATGCTTATACTCACCACCCATCCAATTTTACTTGCTCTTCAGGGCTCTGCTCCCAAGGACTTTCTTGACCAGTCTACCCCTAATTATACCCCTTTTCTATATTCCTTCAGCATTGGTAAAAAGTTCCAATACATTTAACACTTTCATATAAATTAGTGATAATTTTCCTTTTATCAGTATTAGGACACGCAATTTTTTTTGGTATAATTAACATACAATTACATGAGCAACATTGTGGTTACTAGATTCCCCCCATTATCAAGTCCCCACCACATACCCCATTACAGTCACTGTCCATCAGCATAGTAAGAGGACATCCAATTTTTTATATGTAAGAAAAGATTAAACAGAAAGTAAGGTGAATTTATATATTTTTTGCCTTTTTATTTTTAAGAGATTATAAATTTGAAACAAATTTGATAAAAATGTAGTTTTCTTAAAATAATGATAAAGTGAAAGCAGCCTAAATATCTTTCAATAGCGGTTCAGGTAAATAAGTTAGATGAAACTATTTTTAATGGCTATGCAGCCAAATAAATTGGTGACACAGAACAATATATATTGACATAAAAAAATGTACAGAGAAAAAAGTAAAAAAGGAGGCCGCCTAATAGCAGTGAAAATTCTGTTTTTGTTTAATCAGAAGAATGTCTTGAAAGATACATGCCAACATTGTAACAGGGGCTATTTCTGGCCAGTAGTACTATCAATATGTGAATTTTATTTTATTCTTTTTAATGAATACTACTTTTACTTAGTACTTTGTTTACTACTAATACTATTTTTATAACCAGATTTTAACATAATTAGTCAACTTCCAAAAAAGTCCCACTGATCATAGTCTATTATAAGAGTATATAGTACCATTAAATCAAATACATTTGTGTAAAAACACCAAATGCCAACTTAGAAAAACAAACTCATTTTTCCATCTAGGTGAAAAATTCTGAGTATATAAGAAGTCAGGGAGGAAATATCACAAGGCATTGGGCAGTCACCATTGCAGAAAGCATTGAAAAATATATCCTGGAACTTTTGGAAAGAAGAGTACTGAATCATGGAACCATCCTGCTGAAAAGGTCCTCAAAGATGACCTAGCCAAAGTCCCTCATCAAACAAGAAAAATGAGAAAAAGCAACCAAAAACAAAAAAGAGGTTGAGTTCTCCGAGATTACATAATTAATGGAAAAGTCCAAGTGTTTATAATTCAGAACTCATGCTTTTTAATTCCTTTCTCAATTTCTCTGAGTCAAGATACACCACGGTCTGTCACTTCTGCTTAGACTATAGAAGGCAATGCTCATTTTATCAGGGTCTTCTTATCATCTGTCTAAAAAGTGAACAGGAATGTGTATGATACTGTGAACTGAAAAGATTCACTCTCTTGGTTAAATATAGCTTATGTGTTTCATAAGAAAGTTTTGACAAACAGGCGTACATTAGACTATCTGGAGTATGGGAACTTTATTTTCTTTATTCTTTTTAAAGAGTATGACTTTTTAGTGACTATTTAATGAATACTACATGTAGGAGATGGCAAACTCTATTATTTACAGATTTTGAGAACCTGAAAGTCAGGAAGAAGAAAGTACTACTGAGTTTAAATTACAGGTGTGCTGCAAAATTTTCGTATCTGAGTTATATGAGTTCACTCAATACATCATGCTTTCATTCCTCTGGTTTATTCACTTTCTTTTAGAGACGTCCTGAGGGGACTTTTTTTAAGTCAATTGTAAGCCAAATATGTTTTAAACTTAGTAAGTTTTTCACAATATAAGCCATAATTAACCATTGTAGACTTCACTGATACTTTGCCCACCAGAGGGAGCCCATATTGGTTTCCACATAGCAAGAAAACTCAAACATCAAGTTTGTATAATTTCTAGACTTGTATCACTCATAATATCAGCAATATTGCAAAATCACTTACTAATGTTATATTTCTATCCTCCCAAAAAGAGGTAAATGAAAGTCCTTAACTGACCTATAGCAGAAGCCCCAAAATGAGTGATTTTACAAAATCTGTGTTCTCTTGGGGAATATTAGTTACAATGCTCAAAGTAAATGAACAAACTAACTTTACACAAGTTAATATGAGCTTAGTTATATCTGTCTTGATGGGTGGTTCTACCTCAGTATGTTGCCAAATCTGTTTCTGAAGCCTGCAAGACAAAGCCAGACCCTGCACAAGAATAATTTATTAAAAATGTCACCCCTTGTTGGGGACTGTTAAAGAGACCATGCAAGCTGACACTGTGCAAAATGATCTTAACATTCTATAGGGAAAAATTATGACTGTTCTGTGACCTTCAAAATTTTTTTGCCAAAGCATTAAAAACACTGTCAGTTCCAAGGTTAAAAAAAAAAATCAGATAGCCTATACTCTGAATACAGCCACCCGAAAGGCCACATAAGCAGAACTTTGATATCCTTAGAGTCACTTTCCAGGGTGACTCTGCATTTTATGACTTTGGAACATTCCAAGGCTTCATCATCTGCATAGCTTTGAGAAATTATTTCCAGGCCTTTTTGAATTGTGCATCTTTTATTTGATTATGCAGTTCCCCACCATCTCTTCTACCCTACCATATTGTAAAACTTACATGAATTAAGATATTTGTTAAGAAAACTCCAGTGCATTATTAGGTCAAGATTCAGTGATTTACTTCTTAGTATGTTGAAGGATGGTAAAAAAAAGGGGGTTGTATTTCTCAAAAGGCTGCCAAGGACAGTGATTCTTAAGCTTTTGGGACTCAAAAATCCTTTGTACTTGTAAAAATTATTAAGAATTCCAAAAGTTTTTGTTATGTGAGTTTTATCTATCAATATGTACTGTACTTGAAATTAAAATTGAGAAAATTAAAAAATAAATAAATAAAAATAAATAAAAATGTCACCCCTAAGGGGACCCAGTTCAGCAGCCCCATCCTAGTAGGTGGTACACTGAACTGTTGGGTGACCTGCCAACTAGAAACTAAAGGGGGAACTCTTTGACCCATTCTAGACTTTTCCTGGAATTAAGGAGGAAATCAACTATCCCTGAAAACCATGCTTCTCTATGTGATACAATCACTACCACGATGAGTTTCTCCCAGAGTACAGGAAGCACAACTAAGACCTTAACTGCATAAGGTCTATGTATCTAAATGAGCCCCACTGAGTCTCTATCCCCATCTGCAGTCTGGCGAGGTTGACCTGCTGTGTATTTCTCACCAAAATAAGGCCCAACCTAGTGTTTGCTGGATTTGTGAGGCAGATCTCAATCTCCATGCAGTTAGCTGGGCATAGGTACTAAATCTATTTTGTAGCCTCAATTGTCTCCAAGATCTAAATATGACAAAGTTCAAGGATCCCACTAGGTTCCAGCTATGTTCTCCAATCCAGGTTTACTAGCTTACCACTGGGGAGCTATCCACTACTTGCCACCCTAATAAAACTCCAATTCCACAGGCCCCCTCGGATCTCTTCTTCTCTACTGTTTAGAACTCAGAAAGAAGGCAGGAGTAACACATTCTGTTCTAAGTTTGAAAAGAATGTAATTGTGATATTTGTATGATTAACTTTCCAACCAGAAAGATGGGAATTATTCTACCTCTCCCTCACCACACTGAAGTTTGCTGAGTCTACTTCCTAAATAGTTATTCACCTATTTGCTCCTATCCAATCCTATTGTCACTAGCTCATCAGCTGTCACCTGAATTACTGCAAAAGCCTCCTAATCAGCTCTTCTGTATCAGTCAGCCTTGTTACACTCCAAACCCATCTTCAAAATAGCTGATTATTTTAAAACACAAATATGACTCTTTCATGCCTCTGCCTGTGTAGCTCAGAGCATCAAGTCCAAACTCTTCAGCCCTGTCGACAATGCTCACATCCAAGGGCTGGCAAACTTTCTCTGTAAAGGGAATTTCATATTTAATATCTTGGGCCTTGCAGGCCTTTGCAGTATACAACTCTGCCACTATAGTAAAGCATCCATAGCCTGTATGTAAACAAATGAATGTGGTTGCATTTCAATAAAACCTCATTTACAAAACCAGGCAGCAGGCCACATCTGGCCGACCACCTGCTCTAATCCAATTCTGCACAGCTTCTTCCTGCCACTCACCCAGGCCTCCTCCAGAAACAGGCTCCAGCACCCTCACCTTGCCTCTGCACCCCAGTCCCCCTGCTGTTGCCCTCTGCCAGGAGTGTGATTTATCCCTCTTCATGTGATGGAAAAGTTTTGATGGGCACTTATGTTGCTTTCATATCTTGGCTATTGTAAATATTGCAGCAATAAACATAGGGGTGCATACACCTTTTTGAACCATTAATTTTTTTTTCTTCAGGTAAATTCCTAGAAGTGAAATTGCTGGGTTGTATGGTATTCCTATTTATGAGGAACCTCCATACTGCTTTCCACAGTGGCTGGACAAATTTACATTCCTACCAACAATGTAGGAGGGTTCCCATTTATCTGCTTCCTTGTTATTTCTTGTCTTTTGGATAGAATTCATTCTAACTGGTGTGAGGTATTATCTCATTGTGGCTTTGATGTGCATTTCCCTGATGATTAGTGATGCTGAGCATCTTTTCATGTGCCTGTTGGCCATCTGTGTGTCTTCTTTGGAAAAATGTCTATTCAGGTCCTCTGTCCATTTTTTATTTGGTTTTTTGGTGTTGAGTTGTGTGAGTTACATATTATGGATATCAGCCCCTTATCAGATGTATCATTTGCAAATATGTTCTCCAATACAGTAGGTTGCCTTTTCACTTTGTTAATGATTTCCTTTGCTGTGTAGAAGCTTTTTAGTTTGATGCAGTCCCACTTGTTTATTTTTGCTTTTGGTTCCCTTACCAGGGGAGACACATCCAGAAAAATATTACTCGCTGTTCAAGAGATTCCTACCTATGTTTTCTTCTAAGAGTTTTGTGGTTTCATACCTTACATTTATGTCTCTAATCCATTTTGAGTTTATTTTCTGTATAGTGTAAGACAATGATCCAGTTTCATTCTCTTGCATTTAGCTTTCCAGTTTTCCTGACACCATTTATCAAAGAGACTGTCTTTTCCCCATTGTATATTCTTGCCCCCATTGTCATATATTAATTGACCATACAGGCATGGGTTTATTTCTGGGCTATTCTGTTCCATTGATCCATGTATCTGTTCTTGTGCTAGTATCATACTGTTTAATCATGGTAGCTTTGTAATACAGGAAGTATGATACCCCCCGTTTTGATCTTCTTTCTCAAGATTGCTTTGGTTATTCAGGGTCTTTTGTGGTTCCATATAAATTTTAGGATTACTTGTTCTAGTTCAGTGAAAAATGTCATTGGTATTTTGACAAGGATTGTACTGAATCTGTATACTGCTTTGGGTAGTATGGCCATTTTGATGATATTAATTCTTCCTATCTGTTAGCATGGGATATATTTCCATTTGTATGTATCTTCTACAATTTCATCAATGTCTTATAATTTTCAGAGTACAGGTTTTCATATTTTTGGCTAGATTTATTCCTACATATTTTTTTTGATGAAGTTGTAAAGGAATTGTTTTCTTGACTTCTTTCTGCTAGTTTGTTTTAGTATATAGAAATGCAACAGAATCTACATATTGATTTTGTGTCCTGCAACTTCAATGAATTCATTTGTTAGTTCTAATAGTTTTTTGATGTAGTCTTTAGGGTTTTCTATATATAGTATCATGTCAAATGAAAATACAGTTTTACTTCTTCATTACCAACTTGGATGTTTTTTATTTCTTTTTCTTGTCTTATTGCTGTGTCTAGTACTTCCAGTGCTGTGTTGAGTAAAAGTAGTGAGAGTGGGCATCCTTGTCATGTTCCTGATCTTAGAGGAAAAGCTTTTAGCTTCTTACCACAGAGTATGATGTTAGCTGTGGGTATGTCATATATAGCCTTTATTATACTGAGGTATGTTTCCTTTGTTGAGAGTTTTAAGCATAAATGGATACTGAATTTTGTCAAATGCTTTTTTAGCATCTATTAAGATGATCATATGGTTTTTATCCTTTCTTTCGTTAATGAGGACTATCACATTGATTGATTTGTGGATACTGAACATACTTGCATGCCTTGAATAAATCCTACTAGGTCATGATGAATGATCCTTGTGATATATTTTTTAATTTGGTTTACTAATATTACTCACTCCATTTTAGAAGTGAGGAAACTGAGGTTAAATAACTTACCCAAGTTCATTCAATAAGTAAGAGGCATTCAAATTCAGGTCTTTCTGCTCTAAATCCCATTCAGTATCCAGTTATGAATACAGTATTAACCAAGAAGAAACTCACTGCCATTTAAAGCCAAAGAATTTTTGGTTTAAAATTAAAGTGAAAATTAAAGTAGAAGGATGTAGTGGGGGAAATAAATAGCATTAAACTGAGTCAAAGGACCTGGTTTCTACCTTTGGCTCTGCCTTACAACCTCAGGTATTATCACTCTAGGCAAGTCATTTCATCTTCCAGAGTATTAGTTTTCCCAACTGAAAATAAGAAGCCTAAACAACAAAAATTCAAGATCCTTTTAAGTACTTAAAGAAAAAAGTCTATGGTTCTGCTTTGGGGGCACAGATTCTGTTTTTAAGATGCACTGGATGGGACATCAAGCAGATTTCAACTTGACTGTCGGGCCCAACAACTGGCTGCCTGAGGTACAATGCTACAAAGGATTCTGAGTTATACAGATCTACTGGGAAATTAGCACTGACTTCCATGGTCACAGGGAGGAAGAGAAGGAACAGTTGCATACTTGCCACACAATTGCCATCGCTGATAGAGCTTCACCTTGACAGAAGAATGCTGCTGTCTCCACTATCGATGCTATTAGTACCTGCACAGGATTTTCACTGATTCCTTTACACACTTACTTGGTTCCCCTTTGCAAGCAAGAAATGAAAGTACAAGAAAGATAAGTGGTTTAAGTAATACTTCTTGGAGCCACTGATGAAAATATGTCTAAATGGACCACATGGGATGGGGGTAGAGAGTAAAGAGGAACAATGATTATCAGTATGGTTCATTATGATATATATAGTCTTATAAGATCATAATAATTAGCTTATGAGTTAAGTAGGGCATTATCATGCCATTTTATGGAAATGTTAAATGAGAATAAGATAAGAGGGCTTGCCCAAGTCACCCACTTCTAAGTAGCAAAACCCAAATTTGAATCCAAGTCTTCTAAATTCAAGTCCTCGTTCTCTTTCCACTTCCAAGGTTCCCATTAGTTCCACAGTCTAAATGAGTTAACTAATCAAGCTCCCACTGCAAAGTGGCATATTCATCATTGTTTGGAGTTTTTCAGATATCATTCGTTCCTCCCCAAAATCTGAATTGTCGTTAGTATCTAATTTGTTTGTAATTTTATGGGTAGACATGCACTGAGTATATATAAACTCAGAAAAATTAAGCATAAAAGTTAAATACTTAAAGGAATGATGCAGAAGAAGAAAGCCTATGGGGGAAATAAAATACTTAGTTTCAACACAGTTTCATTAAACTTAATAACATCTACAACAATTCTGTGAAATGGAAATCTGCATCAGAAATATGTTTTGTCCAAAATGAGGAACAGGAAGAACTAGGTAAAATGTACAGCAAATGCTTCCAGGAAGGCATTCAACAGAAGGCTCAACTATAATTTGCTACATATCCTTAGATCTGACAAGCAGGCTATACTCCAACCAGAATATGTGCTCCTAGTATTTACCAAACTATTATATATAAGGAATCCATACCAAACAAAATTAACAGCCAGACTTTTGACACATTTGACTGTGGTAAGAGCACAGGACACCTCTCACTAGCTCTTATACAAGTTAAATTTTCCACAAAAGAGAGAAGTGGTTGCACGAAGAGGATATAATACACAAAGCAACTGCAACATAAAATAAAAATTCTTCAAAAGAATATATGCTTTCCCTATGTCAGGAGGAGCAGTGGCCCTGAACGACACAGCTGATGTCCCTACTTAATAGACTATCCAAGCCTAACCTACCCACATCATTAAATATCAGAACTGGAACTTCCAATGACATGCAGTCTCATCCTCTGACAAATGCACAAAGTTCTTCTCAAACCACTCTGTTTACTTACCTTCAGAGACAGGGAACTCAACACCCCAGGTCCTGTTATTGTCCCAGAGACCCATTAACTCAAAGGCCTAACCCACATTCTCACCACTTGAGGAGATGCCTGAGGCCTAAGTGATCACAGGGCTATCCACAATGCTTGCCAACCCAATTATGCTTCTTGTCTCTACCACTACCACATCCTTTATTCCTGAGTAGGACCCCAAATTAGCACAGTGCTAATAAATCAGTGATTTCAGAGTTAGGAAGGGCCCTCCCCAAACCAAAACTATGATCTTGCTACTACAGTTGCACAGAAGAAACCTCAGGCCAGACTGGGGAGGAGAAGGGGAATGTCCTAGTTTCCCTCCCTCTCATTTCCACCTAAGAAACTCTTCCTTTAACCTATGCTATATAGTGTATTAATATATATATATTTTAAGCCCTCTGTTATTTGAGGGGGAGGCAGAGGAAGGAACCACTTATCAGTAATAAACTAAGGCCATAAAACTTGCTTAATAACATCACATGGTTAATAGTTGCAGGGTTAAGACAATGACCTGGTCTCTTGGCTCCTTCTCTAGTGCTCTCTCTACAACATAACATCTAACTGCCTACAGGGCAAAGCTCAAACTCTGCACAGACCCTCCAAGATCTTCTCTTGCCTGCCACTCCAGTCCAATTTTCCTCCAGTCACACTCAAATGCTTATCAAACCAACTTTGTTAACATTGCAAAGGGGCATATTCATCATGATCTGTAGTACTTCAGGTAATATAAGTTCCTCAAGAAATATCAGAAACATCATTAGTGTTCAATTAATTTATAATTTAATGGGTAGACATGCACTCAGTATCTATAACTTAAGTAAACTGACCGTAAAAGTTACCTGTCTCCACACCTTTGTGCATATTCTTCTTGTAGTCTAAGATGCCCTTCTCCACCCTGTTTGCGCTGGAACCAACTACTCCTCTTTCAAGATTTGCTGCAAAGCCTCTGTAAAGCCTTTCTTGGTCCTCAGGAAGAACTGACAACATTCTCCTTTGTGTCTTACACAATATTTAAAAGGCTCTAAGGCACTTGTTTTGGTCCTGTTGTCTCCCCCACTACTTTGAAGTTGCGTTATTCTAACACAGTGCTGGTCAGAAGGTAGGTGCTTAATAAATGATTATTGATGGACTAAATGTATTCGTCTGGTCCAAGCCTCCTCCTGATGCTTGATTATCCTCTGCAAACTGCCATTCATTAATTCACATACACACATATATATTCACTAAAAAATGAGTGTCTACAAATTACTAGGCACTGGACTGCATGCCAAACAGAAGTGGACTTACTACAAAATTAATGAAGTTTAAGCTTCAAGGCCCCTCACTTGCACCTTCCAAAGCTCTGAAGCGTCTTTTGTGATTTTGTATTTTTATTTCTTAAAGAGGACACACAAAACTGTATAAGCTTCAAGCGCCCCAAAATTAGATCCACCGCTGGTGCCAATGACACAAAACCGAACAAGGCAAACATTATCTCTCCCCTACAGAGCTTCCTGTTTCCTGGGAAGAACAGACACCCATTCGTTCATTCATTTATTCAACATTTACTAGGCAATGATAGGAGTAGGGCTTTGGGGATTCTGAAGCGAAACCAATATGGTTCCTGCCCTTATGGACACGGTCCCTGCTCTCCTGAAGGAGAGCTGGCTGTGTTCAGGGAACAGAAAGTAGTTCGGATGACTTTAACATAGAGTGTTTGTGAAAGATTATCCTAAACAAGTCTCAGTACGTACTGGCCCTTAGCCTGAGCCCTAACCTACTGCAGGAGGCAAGGGTTAGGGAGAGGTCAGCCGAGTAAGATCCCTGATCTCTATGCAAGAGGGAGGAGGGAAGGAAAAGAGAGGGGGCGAGATAAGTAAACAGAAGAGACAAAAACACTGTGGTCAGTGCTGCGACAGAAAAGCAAAGGACCGTAGGGAAGTTTCCCGGTGTTCAAAGTCTGCAGTGATGGCGACTTACAAAGCAGCCATGAACTATGCGACAGAAATTTCCAAATTCCCCAATATACGTCCCCACTCTTTGAAATAAGGCTGTTCCTTTCCCAAGACAGCTGTTGACTCTCTGGGACCAACTCTGCCGTCCCCCATTCAGACCACTTTCTCCAGGCTATTCCTTCACACAATGCTTACGGGACAGGGTCTAGCTTGGGGTCTAGGGTCCACGTTGCAGGTCCGCCCCCGTCTCTAGCCTGCTGTTTCCATAGCAACCAGCTCACCACTTCGCGCGCCCGGCTGGAGAAGTCGCCCTTGGGCCGGGGGCTCCGGCGGAACAGCTCGTCGCGGCCGCCATCAACCCCGCTGCCCACGGCCACTCCAAGCGCTTTGTTGCGCGTCTTCACTGTCTTGACGCTGGCCCTAAAAAGCAGCGTGATATCCACCGCCATAGCGACCTGCACCCACCGCCTCCCACCGAGCCGGCGCACGTCAGCAGCCCGCGACAGCGGCGCATGCCCAGCGGCTGGAGGACCGTTCCGGGACCGCACGCGTCAGCCCGCCAACTGCGACCGAGAAGAAAGGTTCCGCCCTCCGCTAAGCCACCGCGGCGAGAAGAAAAGGTTTCAACCTCTGCCCGTTCGCGTGGCGGCTTCTCGGGGCGCCTCGCACCCCGCCGCGCGCACACCGCGCCCCTTTCTGCTCCCAGGGAACCTCGGCTTGCTTGGCCGCGCGGAGAGGTCCCGGAGCCCTGAGTCCCTGAGAACCAGGGGATTGGGAAACCCTAAAGCTCGCTTCGTTCTCGCGGTTTCCGCGTTGAGTGGGCCCCGCAGAGCGGGTGGCGCGGGACTGGGAAGCGACCCGACCTGACCTTTGACCTCAAGGACTCACCTTGGGCGAACCGAAGCCCGTGGACCGTAGCCATCCGGGTGCGGTAATTGCTAGGGCAAAGCAGGTGTGCAAAAGCACAGAGGCCAGAGGCTTTCCTTTTTCACCCTTAAGCCATCTGCTGTAAAAGTAAGCCGGCACGTTTCTTGGAGCGTTACTGTTACAAATGAGATGGCACTTGTAAATTGTTTTGGCGTTGCTTGGCTCTTTGTGACCAATAAAGTTACCAATGTTAATAGTAACACTATTGTTATCATTCTTGTTACTATTTATGGCGGGAAGAGTTCTACAGAGAAGGTATCACTCTATTAGAGAAGGCAGATTTGAAAGATGACTAGGAATTTATCAGATGGATTCAAGGACAGAAGGGTGTCACCAGTTTCTGTTCATCCTTATTGTATGGTTTTTAAATATACCCTCTCTAAGTCGGTTAGAGTATGCAGTAGGTAAAATATGAGAGGCAGAAAAGGAGAGGTGGAAGCTGGTAACTTTTCTAGATGGGTTTACGTCCACCCTTTGCCTCAAATGAAAAGTAAGACAGAGGAGCAAAATCCCCAGGGCTGATGTCTGCACAAAGGGCACCTAGACAAGTCCAAGAACGACCTCGGCCCATTCACCCGATCATTAGATTACCCCGCCTTCTCACCCCTCCGCATAACAAATCATAGTTACTTAAGTTGATGCAAGTTAGCCAATGAGTTCTTTCTACATTTTGGTTCAGGGTTCAGATTTAATTCAGGATCGCATTGATTTCATCGCTTTTCTTTTTATAGAGGATGTTCAACTAGAATATGTATTAAAACTGGTTGTCAGCATGGTCCGCAAGATAAAATACTTTTCATAATATGAGGATGTAATTGCCTTTTCACTCTTGAGTTGTTTACAGTTGAGTTTTCCAGGGACTGTGTGACCCATGATATTGCAAAACACTGAATGCAGAACAGCTGTCTTCTAGTAAACCAGACTTTAAAGGGATTTTCAAACATGTAAAATAATGCCATTCTCGCTAAGGTTTTTTCTGTTGGAAATGTATTTTTAAACAAAAATGCCGTTTATGTTAGTATGTAGTGGATTTATTTTTGTTTTTAAGTGAACATTAAAATTTTTGTTTTAATTTCTAATATGGTAAATACTGATAGATAAAACCCACACAAACCGAAGTTATTTAGGGCTTTCAATAATTTTTAAGAGTGTGAAGGAATTCTGAGACAAAAAGTTTGTGTTCAAGAAATAAGTTCACCAGAAATAGATGTCAAGTAAGTCCATATGTACCTGAAGGAGGAGGGAAAATGTTATTTAAAACCCAACTGTGGTGACTCCAGCCTTCCTGTATGAGGAAAACAAATTTCCATACAGCTTTCCTCTGCCCACCGAGTTAAGAGAGAAAATGAGAAAGAAATTACAAAATCTCTGCCAGTGACTCTGTCTTGCACAAATGGCCCTTTGTTTTATGGAGACATTAATGAATCTTTGGCTATACAAAGGTAAGCCTGAGGCAGAGTAGAAGGAAAGAGAGTTAAATTGTTCTGTATAATAAAGTGAAGGGGATTAAATTAGGGAAAAGAGGGGAGAAACCAGAAGGGGTAGAGGAAGCCAGGAAAGAGAAAGTAGTTGCGGGGGATGGGTGTTTGAGTGGGAAGCAGCTGAGCTACACCAAACCTTCTGTGAGCAGTGTGCCTGGGTAAGTAGCGTGCAATTTGGTTTTTTGTGCGTAGAGAGACGGGGACAAAGTTCTAAGTCTGTATCTGCAAGAGCAAAGAAGAAAATTGTGGAGATGAGACTCAAGTGAGCTCAAACCATCAGGTTCTGAAACCACAGTGACCACGAGTGCATGAAATTCCGAGGACAGTCACACAGATCTTTGAGGCCGTTGGACTTCCCACTGACTGTGGGGTATGAGATTTCACTTTAATTTTTATTTTGCTCTTTTAACTTCAAAGAGCAAGGTGACTTCACTTGACATGCAACTGATAACTATTTGAAACTCCATAAGCTGAGAGAGGATGTGGATTAAAAAGAAGAACAGAGTGTCATGGGACTATACCACAAACTGCCCAGTTTGATGTAGTATATACATTAGGTTTCATAAGTAATAATGTCTCAATAGGCCAGGCAGTCTTCTCTTGAAAAACAGCAAGGCATATTGAAATTCCCAAATACAGCTCCCTATAACAGCACCTTGAATGCAATGAAGACAGATGTAGATAGACACAATTATTTGTGGATTCTTATAGGAGTCATTAATTGCAGCCTCCATCATAAAGAGGCGCACTGCACATCCAGATGCTCAACCCTGACGGACATGCGCCGTGAGTGAGAAGTAGACACCTGTTAGCCACTGAGATGTCACCGTTGCCACCTTTAAAGAGGTTGGTTTTATAGCCCCTCTACCTGCAGAAAGATGGTATAAGTAAGGCATTGGCTGTATACAGGGTATCCAATACCTGAAGTGTGAATCCTTGCACCGCAGAATGGGAAAACCATGGACTTGCCACAATAATATAGTAGCTGGAGATGGTCTGTGGAAGTCTTTATTGTTCACTTATCCTCATGGCCCCTTCCTAGGGGAGGATGATAGTTCCTTGACTTGTTGATGACTAACTTTGCCAGGTGATTCTTTTTAGCCATGAGAAGTGACATGTGTTGCAAATTTAAGAGATGTCAGGTGTTTCACTGTGCTCTCTTTTCCCTCTGCTCTGACAACCCAGAATATTCCAGGGTTTCATCAGCCTGTGCCCCTGAATAAAGATGGCATGGAACACAGACAACCATGGACGTGTGCTGGCAGTGACAAGTAAACCTTTGCCCTTGTTGTCCATGGAGATTTGCAGTTGTTAGCTACTGTAGCATGATTACCCATCCTGGATGATACAACCCATATCCAGGTATCTGTCCAACCAAGACTGTTGGATGCATTTTTCACTCACCATCATAATAGTGTTATCTCTCAGTAAGTAAAGGACGAAGAGAAAGGAACTGCTAAATTATACCTAGATTTAACCAGTGAAAAAGACCTGGTTGGGAAGGTTACAGTAACTGAAACCCTGGAAGACCGACACACCATGGTAGAATCCACACTGCAAGAGCAGAAGGCTTGGAGAACATGTATTTCCACATTAGCGAGTAGTCTTAAAGAAATTTATTGGAATTGGAAGAATTGTTTTTTCCTCAGGGGCTCTAGAAAGGACCATGATTGTAGGCGTGGGATACAGATTGGTGCAGCCACTAAAGGAAACACTATAGAGGTTCCTCAAAAAATTAAAAACAGAACTACCATATGATCCAGCAACCCTACTTCTGGATATTGACTTGCTTCCAAACGACTACGTTCTGGTGGAATCTGGTCGTTCACTGACCTCCACAGCTGATTTGGCTGTATGGGCAGGTGTCCCCTTTCTCTCCCTGCACTTATTTGAACTTCCTCAAGTCACGTGCCTTCCCAGATTGAGGAGGACCACTCTGGGCATGGACGTTCCAGATGCTCTGAGCCGCTGCTGGGTCTGTTAGACAGCTCAGCACCCAGAGTCATACTGTTCAAGCATGGCTGTCAGGATACACTCTCCTGGCTGGAGGCTTTGGGAGCGTTTTACTTTGCTGTGGCTGCTGTAATTAATTACCACAAATTTAGTGCCTAAAAACAACACAAATTTGCTGTCTTACAGTTCTAGAGGTCAAAATTCCAAAGTGGGTCTTACTGGCTAAAATCTGGGCTAAGGTGTGGACAGGGCTGTATTCCTTTCTTAATGTTTGAGAGCAAAATTCATTTCTTTGCATTATTCAGCTTCTAGGAATTGCCCGCATTCCTTGGCTTGCAGCTACCTCTTCCATCTTCAAAGACAGTAATATGGGTTCAGTCTGTCTTACAGCCTATTATTCTGACACCGACTCTTCTCCCTCCCCCACATTTAAGGACCCTTTTGATTATACTGGGCTGCCCGAGTAGCTTGGGATAATATCCCTAACTGAAAGCCAGCTGATAACCAGCCTTAATTCCATTTGCAACCTCAGTCCCCCTTGTCATGTAATATAACATGGTCACACATTCCAGGGATTAGAATTAGACATCTTTGCTGAGCTATTATTCTGCCTCCCAAGGGGGTAGTGCCACAGAAAGGTGGGATGATGATAAACTGAGCAGATGCACCCTGTGTGTTTTCCCACATGAATAGAGAGACCCTATCCTCCATTTCTCAAACAGTGTTTCTAGGCTCCTTGTAATACTCCAAGAGTCTACAGAAAGAAGGAAAACAGAATCACTGCCCTTAATGGATTTACTCTAGCAGGAGGCTTTCAGATATTCAAAATACAAGGCACTATTCACCCAAATCTTCTGGCCCTTTGTACCCCACTTTGCTTAACCCATCTCAGAGGACTTGATTTGCAGCAATGTACTCAACAGTTACCAGCATTCAAGACCTCTCTCTCCCAAAACCCCCTCAGGTTTGGAAGTTGGTGCCACTTCTTCGCAGCACTCACTTCGTCCACCCCAGGAGTTTCATAAATCACCTCATAAAAACTCATTTACTGGTTTCTCCGACGTAATGGCAGAAATAAACTGCTTGATACACACTTGGAAACCCCTTCCAGAAAAACGTGTGCATCGTTTTGTTGGCAGGGCATCTTGGTTTCAAACCTGAATTTCTACTACATTTGCTTTTCTGATGGTATCTTCTGTAATTAAGATGGCTGAATCCTCTACTTTTATTGAGTTGGACAGCAAATCACAGAATAAATGCTTTCCCTTGCACTTTAAAAGGATTTAATAGGAAAATATTTTTCCTACATCCTGTTTCAAGGGGAAAATGTGATTTTAGGGGACATTTTATAGTTCACAACAGGATATTGAAGGGCATTTGGTTTTGCTTAGGTTATTATGACTGTGTTTCTCTAGCATGAAGTGGCGCTTTTTTGTGATTATTTAGATAACTGATTCAGGTAGGTTGATAGCCACAGAATTATGGAAATCTAGGACTCCAAGAGCCTCAAAACTCCAGTCCAATTCTCCTTATATTTCAGATGAGAAAACAAGTGACTTATCCAAGATCACACATTGAGTTAGTAGGACAAATAAGATGAGATTCTTTATCTCCCAGCTGTTCAGTGCCCACAAACCAGGTCTACAGTGAGGGTAGGGATGGCAGTAGGAGACGGGCATTTAGACAAAGGGATCATATGCATCTGTAAGTACTTTATTTGAGAAGGTGGATTTGTGTGTGTTTTGTCCGTGCACGCATGCCTACATTTATCCATCCAGTCAATTTATTCCAAACACATTTTGAGTGCCTACTCGATAAGTGGCACTGTGCTAGGTGCTGAAAATATAAAGACAAGGCTGGAGTCCTCACTTTGGAACAGGTGGAAAATTAATGAAGCAGACAAGTGTGTACATAGATAATTTTAATTAAACATACTAAGTGCAATAATTTGGGATAATAGCCCTAACTGAAAGCCAGCTGATAACCAACCTTAATTCCATTTGCAACCTCAGTCCCCCTTGCCATGTCATATAACATAGTCACACATTCCAGGGATTAGAATTAGACATTAGAGTTTGTTGTATTTAAATGACATCTCTGAAGAATAAAATATTTAAAAGTTTTATGTATCACTGGCCCACTCTCCAGGGACAGGAAAAGATCACCATGAATTAGAAAGGGGTGTCATTCCTGAAGCAGAGTTGCAAAAAAGGTGTTCTTGTGGTCCTTTCTGGCCCTTTCAGTCATTCCTTGATGGGACTCTACAGAGCAGGAACCAGCTCTTAGCCTGGCATTGTGGCCAGAGCTTGGGTTCAAATCCCAGGTTCAAATCCAAGTCACTTATTAGTAATGAGGTCTTCAGAGGATATTTCTTCATCTATGAATTAAAGATAGAAATACCTGTCCAATGCCGTTGTTATGTTAAATGGGATGATCTGTATAAGATGTGTAACATGGCTTCTGGCCAGGACTGGTAATAAACATGTAGCCATTGCGGCAATGAGGGTGTTGAGGATTGTGGGATAGCCGTAGATGGTGGGGAGCCTCCTTTCAATATTGGGAGGAGCCTGGGTCTACTTTTGGGATTCTACTTCACCCAGGGAGTGTGTGGTGCTCAAGAATGAAACCTGAGACTGTACCTTGGCTCAGTGTTGGCATTAAAGGAAGCACTTAGCAGGTAATTGGCAACCGTGGTTTGGGTCAGTCTCAGAGAATGTTTTGGGGGTTGGAATATTTATTCTGGAGAAAAGAAGGCTTAGTTAGAGGATGGATGAAATAAAGGTCCTCAAGTCTATGGAGAGCAGCTGTTCCCTATTTCTGCTTTGGACAGAATGAGAGGAAATGAGCTTACACGGAAGCATGAGGGATTTAGGCTAAACATTAAGAAGAATTTCCTGTATGTGGGTGTTGTGGACTCTGGAATGAGTAACCAAGGTGTTTAATGTCAGGAAAGTGTCTCTTCCAGCCATGGATCTTTATGTGTGGGAAGCATTGGCTGCTTGTAGTGATGGCTACACTCTAAGCTCTTTCCGCACTGGGATGCCCATGGCACTAATGGAATCTCCAACACAGGGACATGAGTCTCAGCCAACCCCAAATCACTGTTCTGGACCTGGGTCTATCGTAAGAAATGATTGTGATACTAAAGAAATGATTACCTCCAACAATCTGTAGTATGACATTCCAAAAATACCACAATTGCTTATGTAGGCTATTCCAGCAATCCAGCACCTCCTCTCTTCAAAATTTATTAAGAAATTCTCTGTAGGGCTTCTTTCACCAAAAGTGCGTTTAATAAAGCTTGGAATTTCCTCACAACACATTTACTCTTGTTGATATATTTTTAGGTCTCCATTATTAGGTGTCCTTACCTTCCTTTGCTTTGTAGGCATAAGGCGGCCGACACAGCAGGATTCCAGAAGTCATCAATAACCAAGAATTGGCCACCCTGCTGGAGTTCTCCCAAACCTCCCAGGAAAGCCAAGTTTCTCCTTGATAATTTAGGAAGGCTGTAAACTGGCCACTGGTTTTAATAATTGTTCATTAAAAAGGCAGGCAGATTACATCTCTAAGTTCAAACTTGAAACTCCGTGGGAATATTTTTGAATTCTGACCCCTCCGCCTGCCAAAGTAGCCTGTGATGGGTTAGGCTTGTGTTTTAAAATAGGTTTCAAGTTAAGTGGCTGTAACTTGAAAGAAGTTTTTAACAAACAATCTGTATGTCAATCATTCTGCAGTTACCAAATATGCCCCTATACACCCCAAAGTGGTTTGTTGGAAATATCTAATTTATCATATAACCATTCATTTAATTTATGAAGTCCCTAATTGTAACCAAAGATTTTCACTTGTTGGATGCCTCCTGTTGGACCCACAGGACCCTGTGGTGATCATGAATGAACCCAGTCTGGCGCTCTTTCCCTGTTGTAGAAGGAAGGAATCATGGTATCCATGACTGAACAGACATACTTTTACCTGGAAAATGCCCCATGGAGTCCAGAAAAATGTGCCAGTGCTGCTTCACTTAGTTCTGACCCACACAAGGCTGACAAAGTAAGGAGAGGCAGAGGCAGCTGCCTTACTGGATATTATCCCAGGCCTGGGGCCAGAGCTGGACCTGAGCTCTCTATGGCCATGGCCACCTTTCTGGTCTGCAGAAACCTCCTCCCATCGGCCCTGCTTTCTGTCCTTCCCTCTCTGACAACTTGATCTACTGAAGCCCTGAAGGTCCCCTGGGGTCCCACCCTTTCTTGAGTTGTCATTATTCTTTACTTCTGCTGCTCATGTGGGGACCACAGGGAGGTACACTCTGCCCCACAGGATGGATTGTGGAAGTGACAGTCAGACCTGTCATTCACGCTTCAAGGGTAAGTTCTGCTACTACCTCCTTATGTCTTCCTCCTCCTCCAGTTGCGGTTGTGATCCCTTTTTTTGTCCTAGCCTTTGAGAGTGTAGGTTCCAGGAAATGGAGGGTGGGAGTGGAGTGGAACACCCATTCCCCACAAGTAGATAAACTGAAATTTCTGGCTTGGGAGACTAGTTGCCATTAACAGAGGATGAGGATGATGATAGCAAATCTTTACGTAGCTCGTACAGGCTTACTTACAAGCGCTGTTTTACGTGCTTCATTGACAAGTCACACAATCCCATGAAGTAGGTAATTTTATCATTTCTATTTTATAGATAGGAAAAATCAAGGTACAGAATGGTTGACATTGCCTAAGGTCACACAGCTAGTAAGTAGCAGAACAGGAGTGGAACCCAGGCAGCCCAGCTCCAGTCTCTGAAATGCCTCCCACAAAGAGAGCAGTCATGCTGGAAATATCTGGAAATGTAGAGGAGCTGCAGGAACTCAGGCTTTGAGACCAGAGTTGGACCCAGAAACATATTTAGGGGCCATCTGTCTCCTTGGGCTCCTGACCTGGCTAGCCCTTCCCAACTGGGCTACCAGTTCAGCTCTGCCTTGCCTGCTGGACCAACATCCTCTCCTTTTCTCCATTCCACTGGCTCTCGCCCACACGTCCTCTTTCATAGGTCATCCAGTTCCACCCCAGGCATCTCCAGGCTTAGTTCACGCTTTCTGCCCTTGGAGTCACTGCCAGTACCGAGAGTTCTGCCTCTCCATTTTCTGTTGCCCGCCCATCAAACTTCGGGCTCACTGTCCCACCAGCATCCCCAAAGCTCACATGTGTATTAAGCATCCCTGGGAGGAATTTGGTTTATAGTGACAAGGCAAATCTAGCTAAAATAGTCCTCTGCATTCAGCTCTGCCCCCTCCCTACTCCAGCTCACAGAGCAGGAAAATGCAATAACCCCCTTCAAAAAATATCATTTACATAAAGTGGTTTGCAAATTTATTAAGGGAGCAGACAGCCCAAGGAAACCCATAATTAAGGAGTTTTTGCACACAGTCAATCTTTCCTCTGGCCAAAGTATCATCTTCCTGAATTAATGAGGTCTGGGCAGAGCTGTAGTGCAGAAGTATGTTCCACTTTCAAGGCCTCCGGGCATCTATCACCCCGGGTGGGGCAGGCCGTGTGGGCAGGATTGGCAGGGAAGAGTTCCAGGCCAATCTGTTTTGTTAGGATGTGTTGCCAGATTGAAATTGTCAGGCTGATCCTGTAGAGACAGACAGAAGAAGGAGCCTATGTCCATATGCAACTAGCTCTCTACCCATCGGTTTTACAGTCCCTTGTCCATCTACCATTTAGCTAACTCTCTATTCACCCATTTAATATTATATCCTATCTTATCTTCAAAAGCATTGGGAAAAGTATCAGAGATCTGGACCCAAGAACAACTAGGTGAAGAATGGATCGGACAGGTGGCAGATGAGACGCAAGATGAGCTTCACTCAGGCCAAAGGCCACTGTACCTGAACTGCTGGTAACACAGAGAGAGCACAGGCTTTGTAGTCGGACACTGCTGGTTTTGAATTCTGACTCACTCAGTGACCACCGTTGACTAGTTCCTTTATCTAATTTCTTGTTCTGCAATATCAGAATCACACTTAACCATTGCGATAATGGTAGATGGGCTAGGAGGCTCATTAACATGCTCACTATGTGGTATCTGTCCTTGGGTGGACAACAATTACTTTACTCATTCTCTGAGTATTTACAGTGCATCTGCTCTGTGTCAGACCCTGCTCTAGCGGCTGCACCACGCTAGAAAAGAGGAGAGCCCCGCCCTCCTTGAAGTTTCTTCAAGTACTTAGGGGCCTTGTGCTCATTAAAAACCCTTACAGAAGGTACAAGATCAATGTGTAATTTTTCTAAACCTCGGAGACCAACCAAGGCCAGTGAAAGAAAGAGTATCAAGACCCAGGCCTGCAGAGACAGAAGCTCATGTGATTTCATCACAAAAAAAGTAACAAGAGGTTTTGCTGTTTGTTGTTTGCTTTTTTGCAAACCTATAGCTGTTTATAGAGAAGAAAAAGTAAATGCAACATGATGTTTCAGCTCCAGGCATAATATACCAGACATTTCTGAAACCCATAAAGGGTAGTTTTAAACTCTCCAGAATGTCTGTCCCCCTCCCCAGTCTGCCTTCTTTTTCCTCCAGTGGAGTAATATACACAAACTGTAGCTAAGAATAGTAGATGAAATACATGGCAGTGTTGAAAACACATCCCTAAAAAAAAAAATCTAAGGAATGCAGGATTCATTCATTCATTCGTTCATTAGATGAGGGTTTATTAACAGGTACTATTCAACAAGTACAATGTTAGTGTTAGGGGCAAGCTGGTACAAAAAGCCTCAAGCTGGACCCAGGCCTCAGGGAAGAGAGGCTGTTACACACAGAGGCAGTGAACATGTGTCACAGGGAATGACGCGATGCACAGGGGCGGGCGGGAAGACAGCTCCAGGGAACTGGCGCCCCCAACGCTGCCCCTTTCCTTTCTTCTTTCCTCCTTCCTTCCTTCTGTCTTTTCTCCCTCCCTTCTGTTCTGGAATCACCCATGAAAGAGAAGTAAATGTCTGAGAGGCAAGCATGTTGGCTTTAATATCCAGACTTACGGAATAAAATTCTCAGGACTTGGAACTTAGCATCTATTCCCAAGCCCTCACTGGATATTTGGATCTTGCCTAGAAAAACTCCAGCAAGTGGCTATTTTGTACATAAATACTCCCATGGATGGGGAAACGTCTTTCTATCTGGGGATGCTCTGATTTGTTCCTTCAGCAAGTCTGTCCAAAGCCCCGAGCATGTCCCCGGTTCGGGACCTGGCACTGGGAACGTGAAGACGAACCAGGCATTGCTACCCCCAGCCTCCTTGCTTCTTTACGGCAATCTCTTCTGCCCTGCCTGGACCCTGTCTCTCTCATCATGGGGCTTTTCCTCCAGTTACCATTTGCCCATGTTTGTTCTCAGAACTGAGACTCAGAATTCAGGTGTGGTCTGAGTCCCGCGCCTCTCAGGTCTCCCGTTCTGGAAACTGGGCTTGTGTTAAAGTTGCCCATTAATGTCTTTGGCAGTCAGGTTCCACTCCTGACTCACAGGAGCTGGCGGCCACCGGTGCGCCGCCGTTGCATACGCTGCCATTAAGTGTTGCCTCCCTGTGTGGGGCACTTTTGGACAAATGTTCAGCGGCCAGCACCTGCCCTTATTAAACTCAGTCTTACTACATTAGTCCCCTTGTTTTAGCTCCTTGAACTCTTGAATCTTTTTTCTGTTACCTAAGAACACCTCAAAAGCCTTGTGTCTCCTATTAAAGTGTGTGTGTGTGTGTGTGTTCACGTGTATACACCTTGTTACAGCTCTGAGGAGCCCACCCGTAGGTTTCTGAATATTCCCCCATGAATGCAGCTCATTCTTATACAAATGTATTCATTCTGCAACATTTATTCAACATTCCCTAATAAAACTTTTGTTCTTTGAGAACTTTTGCCTAGGCATTACCAAGGAAATGAAAGCCTGGTAATCCACAGTAAGGAGTATATGATAGATGGTGTTCACCCTCCTAACCACACCAGGTGTTTGCTCCTCAAAACAAATGAAAACCTTATTGGCCAAAGAGCAGCCAGTAGTATTAGGAGTATGAGGACGTTTGTTTCAAATTGTACCATTCAGCTAACTGTGACAAAGAGATCATTCAACTCACCACCCACCCTTTCCTCTGTGAGAGCTTTTAGAGAAGGAAGCTGGCTACCCCCAGGATCTAGAAATGTTCAGAAAATCCTCAACGTGCATTGTGTTCATACTAGTTATCAAGCTCAGAAATGTGTTGAGCTCAGAAATGTTGGGGAGACCCCAGAACCTCAAGATCTTCAGATCTTTCTCCAGCCTCAGTTCACAACTTTTCCCCTTGTTATGGGAAAGGGTCTGTTTCTCATGGCGATTTCTTGCCCAGACCATACCCAGATGGAGTAAAACTTTAACTTACCATGTTGGGGTGAGTGCAGATAGACTGGGGTTTATGGTTTATGCCTGAGGAGTCTGGGTAGACCTGGAGTAGCAGAGCTCTAGCAGATCCGGCCCTTGGAAACAGTTCTAATGTGGCAATAATACCACTTTCTCACAGGATTACTACAAAGATTAAATGGCATAATGGTTATAATGTGCTTAACATGTCAGGCTTATAGTGCTTATAGCTATTGTATTAGTTAAGAAAGCTAATTCATACAGAACCCAATGCCTAACACAAACCTTCCTTACAGTAGCTAAAACAGAGAGGGGTTATTTTCCTCATATAGTAAGATGCCTAGTGGAAGGTAGTCACAGGCATATTGATTCAGTAGCTCAAAGATGATGGGGCTGATGTCTCTGAAATTTTGTGGTCATTCCTTCTTGGTTACAAAGGAGCTGCTTTACTTCCAGCAATCACATCCTTATCTAAGGATGGGGGAAAGACTGTATTAACCACATCTGACCTCTTATCAGGAAAGAAAACGTTTCCCAGAAACTCAGGAGAAGATGTGTGTACAGGTCTCAAGGGCTAGGACTGGATCCCGTGGCTACTCTGCAGCTGCACAAGCAAAGGGACAGGATCCTCATGACGGGCACGCCAGCAATGGGCCCTTGCCAGGAAGACGTAGAGTGTGTAGAAACTAACAGTGATACCTCCGTGATCATGACCAGGTCGAGTCTGCCTTTCCATCCATATATTTTCATTTGTGGTGAATTAGTGTGTGGCCTATGCCAATTACGAATATTATTCAACATACTTGCAGTGTCCTGCACTCAACCAGGTTTCCTCACAACCTCCTCATCCCACTGCCTCCCTCTTCAGTGGGAACACCCTATCACCCTCATTCCCCAGGAAGCTTTCCTGTACTAGTCACTATGGCTGATTATGCCATGTAACAAACAACCCTGTGGTGATTCATTTTATGTGGCACTCTAAGAGGGCTAAGGAATGCCTAGAGAGCTGCTGAAACCTGATTTGTGGGTGTGTCGGTGAGGGCGTCTCCGGCAGAAATTATCCCTGGATTCAGCTGCCTGAGTAAAGATCTGCCTTCCACGGGTGGGTGGACAGCAACCTGTTCACTGAAGGCCTGAATAGAACAAAAAGGCAAAGAAAGAGTGAATTTCCACTCTCTTTTTGAGCAAAGACATCCATCTTTTCCTGCCCTGTGGACACTGGAGCTCCTGATTCTTGGGCCTTTGAACTTTGAGGCTTACGCCAGCAGCTCCCAGGCAGCAGGCCTTCGCTTGGACTCAGACTGAGTCACCCCATTGGCCTTCCTGGTTCTTTAGCTTGCAGACGGTAAATGGTGAGATTCTCACCCTCCATAATCATGTGAGCCAATTCCCATAATAAATCCTCTTATATGTGTATCTGCATATATCTTATTCATTTTGTTTTTCTGGAGAACCCTAACTAATACAAACCCCCACATATACATGAACACTTATTCCCTACTCACAGGCCTGCAGGTCAGCTGAGGTGGCTCTGGCCCCAGATGTGGCTCAGGTCTGCTTAGGTGGCTCTCAGTGCAGGACCCCCGCTGATGGAGCAGCAGCTCCTTAGGGGAATGTCCTCCTGGAGGGTCAGGAGAGCATGAGACCAAACTGCACCAGCACAATTAGAGCTTCTGCTTGCCTTGTGACTGCTCACATTCCATGGGCCAGAGCACACCCCAAGGCCAAGCTTGACAAGGAAGATTATTCCTCCCACAGAAAGTAAAGGAAAAGTGAAGATTTGCTGAATAAGGATCTAATCTATCACACCTCACCCATTCAAAGCTGGGTTAGGAGTCGTCCTCCAACACACGTGGTTCTCAGCCCATCTTCTGTTACAGCTTATTCGTCTTTGTTATCCTTATCTGTTCAGTTGTCTATCTTCCCCACTAGACCGGACAGAGCTCCTGGAGGACTGGGGGTTTCTCCTGCTCATCTCTGCATTCCTACATGCCTGGAGGTGAGAGTGGGAGGCAGCAACATTTACAAAGGTCCTGCGGTGGGATGGAGCTGAGCGTCATCCTCAGAGACTTGAAAAAGTCAGACCACGGGAGGGCCTCCTCTGACACGGGTTTGGACTTTATTCTGGAGGCAGTGGAAGGACACGAGTGGGGTTTAAGCCAGTGTGGGGGTATAACAGGAGCAGACTTGGATTTCAAAAGGTTTCCTTGCACTGCAACATGCTACAAAACTGTTGTGGTGTCCAGGCGAGAGGCGATACGTGTGATTATCACCGCCACAATGGTCAATTATTGAATAGCTTATTAGCAAAATAATAGACCTAAAGTTACAAAAAAAAAAACCCATAAAGGATGAATTTCTTGAAAGCTATGATCAGACTCTAGTTCTGAATGCTGTTCAAACTTGATGTTAACATGCTGTAGATAACAAATATCAACAGAATACGGAGATTGGATCTCCCATGGATTACAACATGGTGCATCTTTAAGTTCCCTCCTCACTGCCCAAGTAGCATCCAGAGCTCTGTGCTAGTATTTTTAGGGATTGCCCTTGTAATTTAAACATTTAAGTTCAACAAAGAATTAATTTAAGGAACATTCCAGTGGCAAGTACTAAAAACACAGTGACAAATAGGGCATGGCCAATGGGCTCAGGTAGTTCCCAATCTGAGGGGTGCATGGTGGTGGGAAACACAGAAATTAAGAGAGAAAATAAAAAGGAGTAAAACGGAACTCTTGTTCATTGCTGGTGGGAATGGAAAATGGTACAGCCATTTAAGAAGATTGTCGGGTGAGTTCTTACAAAATAAACATACTTTTACTTTATGATCCAGCCATCACGCTTGGCATTTATTCAAAGGAGTTGAAAACTCATGTCCACACAAAAACCCGTACGTAGATGTTTAAGCAGCTTTATTCATAATGGCTAAAAGTCAGAAGTAACCAAGATGTCCTTCAGTACGTGAATGGATAAATAAACTGTGGGACATCCAGACAATGGAATATTATTCAGTGCTAAAAAGAGATGAGCTACTAAAGACATGAAAGATATGGAGGAACTTTAAATGCACATTACTAAGTGGAAGAAGTCAATTGAAAAAGCCACAGACTGTGTAATTCCAATCATATGACATTCTGGAAAAGGCAAAACTATGGGGACAGTAAAATGGTCACTGGTTGCCAGTTGTGGGAGGGAAGGATGACTAGGCAGAAGTGTTCAGTAAATATTTGTTGGACAAATTAACAATAACTTGTCTGGACCTGGCAAAAGAGAGCTGTGTTTCCTCGACAGGCACAAAGATTATAAAGAAGTGTGCTGCATACTTGTTTTATACGCTCCTCACCTTATCCATCCTTAATGGCTAAAAGAATATCAAGTGTTTCCTTTGCTCTGGGGCTGGGAAAAAGCATCTTGTTAATATTGAGGTTCATTTTCTAAAGGTAATTAGATGCCAAAGAAGGGACTGGATTGGAGCAGGTGGAATCTTTCTTACAGTATACATTTACAAATGAGCAACGTCAAAACTGGAAAAGTTGCCCTTCAAGATTGCTTTGTTTCTCAGCAGTGAGCCAGCAGCCTGTAGACGGGAGCATGCTCCCACGGAATCGGCTGCCCTGGCCGGGTGAGAAAAGTCCGTTCAGATGAGAAAGGCGTCTGAAGCGAAGGCTGAGCCTCAGCCAGAGGGAGAAGCTCTGTTCTCAGGGACTGGGAATCTCCGAGGTACAAAACACTAAGCGGACCGGTACCGGATGCAAAGAGGGAATGCTTGGAGTCCAGCTTCCATCATCAGTGCCTTGCTTCGCTAGCTTCAAGCAGACACGGTGTGTTCTTTCTTTCCTAATCCTTCAGCTCTAGGAACCTTTAGTTCCTAGACATGGGCAAACATTTTCATAACTGGCTCAGTGATTTTTTTAAAAATCTTTCCACTTAATGAGTATTAACTATGACCAACACCATGTAGGGAGTTTACCTAGCGCTCCCCACTGCCCAGGGCACCATACCAGGACGTTTCTTGTCCCTGGGGAAGAAGGAACAATAAAACAGGGTCTCTGTCCACAGAAAGGTTACATTCTAGTGAGGAAACAAACAAGCAGGGGCACCTGTATTAAAATGTCAGGAAGTGAAAAGTACTATGAAAAAGGATAACCAGGTAAAGGGATACTGGTGATTGGCCACGATGAGGCATATTTTCAGAGGCCTCTCCCACGGGACACACGTGAGCAGACACCCTGCCTGCTGTGAGGAGAGCACCATGTGGAAATCTGGGAGACCCACACTCTAAGCAAAGGGAACAGCAAGTGCAAAGGCCCAGAGGCAGAAGAGTTCTTGGCACATTCCAGAAACATCCAGGAGGCCAGTGTGGCTGAAACACAGTGAGGCATGAGGATAGGGCAGGAGATGGGCCAGGTAGTGTAGGAGTCATGGATCAGGGTCAGGGCCCTATATTTGTTCCAAAGATGATAAGGAAATAATAAAGGGTCTGAGCAGTGAAGTGATGTGATCAGACTTAAATATATGCATATGTATATGTAAATTTAAAACATTCTAAAACTTACAGAAAAGTAGCAAGTATAGTTCAAAGAATTTTTTTTTCCTGAACCATCTGGAAGTAAGTGGCCAGCAGACGCTGTCTGCCCTGAATACTGTAGTGTGTGTTTCCATCAAACCAAGAGAACCATCACCAGCATCAGGAAGTTGCTCTCCTGCATTTCTAATCCTCAGACCACACTCAAGTTTAATTAACCCTTGGTCCTAATAATGTCCTTTGAAGCAAAAGGATCTGGTTTAGAATGACATGCTGCCTTTGGATATAAAGTCCCTTTTATCTCCTTCAGTCTGGAACACTTCTTCAGTTTTCTTGATTTTCATGATCTTGACCCTTTGAAAGATTACAGGCCAGTCATTTTGTAGAATGTCTCTCATTCTCGTTTTGTCTGACATTTCATCCTGATTAGATTCATCACAGAAATGATGCCGTGTTCTTTTTGTCACTTCCTATCAGGTAGCACAAGAATTCAATTTGTCCTATTACTCATGATGATCACTTGAATCACCCGGTTCACATGTTGTCCATTGGTCTCTCCACTGTAAAGTTACTATTTTCACTCTTTTTTGGTCACTGATAAATATTTTATGTAAATATTTTGTTCCTCATCAACCTTTCGATTTATTCAGTTTGTAGAGCATATGAACTCCTGGTTTCCTATTTTATTCTATGCACTATAATTCATTGCTATCGTGATTTATTTATGTTTGTATTATTCTAGATATAGCCAAATGTGGCTTCTGTTTTCTTCTGACATGTCCCCCCGTCATTCTCTGAGCACTTAATTTCTGGGTTGCAAGGTGTTTCTGGCTCATCCCCTCCTCAGCCCTGGGATCACCCCTTTCTCCAAGGGTCCCTGCTTCCTTTTTGTTGAAAATGGTATGTAGAAGCCAAAATCTGGGTGCTATGTGGGTTCACTGTTTTTGGAATATCATTGCTCTGAAGTTCTCTTAGTAGACACAACTAAGAAATATATATGTGTATATACATACCTAGGTGCAAACATTCATAGACACAAAACATTTTACTGTATACTTATTTCTATACCTATGAAGCTATTGGAAACCATGAGTTCCCATCAACAACTCCAATTACTATCCAACCCACAGGTGTTTCCCAGATTCCTCTCTTTCCTTATTTGTAACTTGATTCTCCAATAGTGAGAAGTTTGTCTCCCTTTATCTTTAATGTATTACTATCTGATCAATCCCTGTACATGTAAACAATCCTCCCTCTCTGTTATGGCTACGCCATCCCTACAAGGATGATTTTCTTACTCCACCAAGGTTCTGACACCCTGCATGGACCCCCTCCTCACCCTGCTCTGACTCCCACAGCTCTACAGGGTCAGCATCCACCCTGGATCTGACATTCAGTGCTGAACTGCTCTCTGGCTTTCCTTGTTCAGCCAGAGCTCCAGCACACACAGTGGGAAGCCTTCCTATGGGGCACCCTCCTCAGGTTCCCATACCCCACACTGGACGACCCCTTACTGGATTCTGAGGAACGTGTAGCAGCCTTGAGAATGAGCCTCACAGACCTTTAAGTACAGGAGGGTAAGTGACAATGACCCAGCAGCTGTGTTCTGAAGTCCATTACTTCATTATGCCCAGACCACCCTGCTCTCCAGCCATGTTTGACCACAACAGGGGTACTGAGGCAGGACATTTCCTGGGAGACCCTGAACTCCTCAAATGTCACCTTTCCAAAAAGACCTCCCCTGACCGCATTGTTTATAACTGCACACTCACCTTCACTACCTAACTCCTGGATTCAACCTATTGTACTCTTTTTCTTCCCTATAGCATGCATTGCTTAAAAAAAAAATTCTGGTAAAGTATATATAACATTAAATTTACCATTTTAGCTATGTTTAGGTTTAAGTTCAGCAGCATCAAGTACATTCCCATTGTTTTGCAGTTGTCGCCACCATCTCTCTCCTCATCTTGCAAAATGGATACTGTGCCTGTTAAACACCAAATACCCGCCAGCCCTTGGCCATCACCATTCACTTCCTGTCTCTGTGAACTCAACTATTCTAGGGACCTCATACACGTGGAATCAATACAGTATTTGTCCTCTTTTGACTGACTTATTTCTCTTAGCTTTATGCTGTCAAGTTTCATCGATGTTGTAGTATATGTCAGAATTTCCTTCCTTTCTTTTTAAGTCTGAATAATATTCTATCATATGCATGTGCATTATCCATTCATATTTACGGATATTTGGTTTGCTTCTATCTTTTGGCTATTGTGAATAATGCTGCTATGAATGTGGGTATGCAATGTCTGTTTGAGTACACACTGTGAATTCTTTAGGGTATACACCCAGAAACAAAATTGCTGGATCATACTTCAATCCTCTTTAACTGTCTTCCACAGTGGCTGCACCATTTTACATTCCTACCAACTGCATATAAATGTTCCAAATATTCCATATCCTCACCAACGCTTCTTATTTTCTGTTTCTTTCTTTCTTTTTTATAATACCTATCCTAAATATATTGCTTTTTGCATATTATATTCTTTATTTATGATGTTTGCTACCTTCTTTCACTAGGATTCGGGTTCACAAGGGCAAGGATCTATGTTTCACTCATTACTGTATATCCCCAGTGCCTAGAAATAAAGGCCAGCATAGAGGAGATGCTCAGTAAATATTGTGAGTGGATAAATGGCTAAGGAAACAGATGCTTAGAGGTGGGGTGCCCGTCCAAGTTGGAGCTAGGACTTGAGCGCAGTGTTCTTTCTGCTGAGGTCCACAGAGTGCAGGGACTGTCCCGCCACTGAGGCTCACATCTGTCATTTGTAGCATCACATTGCCTTGGTGGTGAATGGTCTGGTATCTCTACATGGTTGCAAGGCATTGGGAATGGGGTGGACCAACATTCTTCATACCTGTACCGCTTGGAACAGTGTGTGGCACACTGATCAACTGACAAGGAGAGGCATGTCTCAGACTTGTCCAGGGGTAGCCAGGCCCCTCCCTTTGGAAGGTGGCAGCTATTTTCAGTCTGTAGCTCTGTCTTTCTCAAAGGCTACAGTAAAATTTGAGCAGTAAATGAAAACCATCCACTTTTTTGGTCTCCCCTGAAATCATTAGATCATCATTCACTTTCCCAGAGTTGCCATTTGATGTTGGAGCCTAAAGGACCCCATTCCCCGAACATGCCTGGTTCTTTCACACCTCTTTGCTTTTGCCCATGCCATTCCTTCTTCTTGGAATGCTTTCCCAGGGCTCAATAAATCCCTGCATTTCAAATATTTTCACTCTGTGAAATTTTCTTTGACTGTTAAATTTGACCCCAAGTTTAATTAATCATTTTTCTCCCTGCTACTATTTTCACACTTAGCTGTTTATTTTTAATTATTTAATATATTGTCTGCCTCCCCTGCTAGGTTGGGAGCTCAAATTCCCTGAGATGCCATTCATTCATTCCTTTATTTATCAGATGTTTATTGAGCTCCTGCCATTGTAAGGCTCTGTGCTAAATACTAAGGATGAAAATGAAAAACAAGATACAGCTCTTGCCCTCAAAGAGGTTATAGTCTAGTGGGGTAATCTCAATAAATAATCAGTAAGTCCTAATCTATTGTGCTGATAACAGGACCTGATGCATGGCAGATGGTCAGTGAACATTTATTGGAATTTATAAGACTAACATGGTTAAGACTGTGGAATATGGCACTCAATTCCCTGCTAGTTTTTCTTTCCAATGATAATGATGATGCAAATAGCAATTATGATAAAGATATTAAATCAAACTGACAACATAACCATAACTATGTTATCAACAACAATCATTCACAAAAAGTAATCTGACCTGAATTTGCTGAAATTTATTAAATTGATTTAAATTTATTTATTAGATTTATTTATTAAATATGAGTAGAACTGATGTGAGGCTATTTATGGTCACTCATTTGCCCTACTTAGTGTAACTAGTCACCTGATTCTTTGCAGAAATCTTATAGTACTTGGCTGACTACAGGGTGCTGGGTTTACATAGCAAGAGGTACATGTGTGTGTTATCTTTCTGAACTCAGAAAAATTGAGAATTCTGAAACACATCTACCCTAAGGGGTTTGAACAGAAGACTGTGGGCCTGTACTATTATATTATCTTCTTTTCATATGAGGAAACTGAGGCTCAAAGAAGCCACAAAACTGGCCCAAGGTCACTCATTAGAACAAGACTCTCACCCAGACAGTTTACTCCAGAACTGAATGCCGAAGCACAGGCTGCCCTCCAGCCGTCCTCACTACTGCCTAGCATCATTTTCCTACAATCAACAATCTTTACTGGGCACCTACTATGTATGGGTGCTAGAGGAATAAGGAACTGGTTGTTTCCTTGGTGAGGCAGACACACAAAAAGAACAAGAGTGGTCAGGCCATGCCATGGCATAGCCTTTATGCGATGCTGTTCTCCGTGCTCGGTCCTGAGTCCCCCAGACACCGCCAGACATCTCAAATGCCCTTTACTGGGTCTGAATGCCCATCCCCCAGCTTCTGTGTGCTCTGTTCCTAAAGACCTGCAGCCTTCTTCAGGGGACACCCAGGACTTCCGGAACTCCTTCAGCAGGACAGCCACGACAGTTGCTGGGAGTATATGTCCTCACCAGCCCTGCGTCTCCTGTCTGCACAGTGGCCAAAGACTGGTGGGACAGGAGAGCTCACCTGCCTGCCTCCAGGCAGGACAGACTCAAAGGAGCTCCCTGCAGGTCAGGCTGAGACTGTCCTCACCTGCCCTCTTCCTGGCCCTGTCCAGCTCCCCCCTTCCCTACCCTGGGAGTGCTTTCTTAATAAATCCATAGCCCGCTAACTCTCCTCTCAGGGTTAGCCTCAGGGGAACCTGGTCCAAGACAGTGCCTAGCCGCTACCAAGCCTCCTCCTGCCTTGCCCAGGGCTGAGGTCTGTGGTCCAGCCAGGATTCCAAGCAGGCAAGTCTGGCTCCAGAGCTCCTGGGCTAAAGCAAGAAAAGGGCTGAGGACAGAAGGAGAGGTGGGGAGAGTTGAGCATCTGGGGAGAGCAGAAGCTCATTCAGTAGAAAATGGAGGGAAGAGATTTCTAAGGAAAGGGAGTAGCAGGTGCGCTGATATGAAAGGTCAAGGAGGCCGGAGAAGGTCAGTGCGTTCAGAAAAGGTTGAAGTTCTGGAGTGCAGGCTTGGGCCCCATGTCTTTCCCTTCCACCGTGTCTCCATTTAAGAACACCACATTCCTGACGCAACCCCCTTCCCCACTACACAATGCGTATCACACACACACACACACACACACACACACACACACACAAACACACACACACACAAACACACACACATCCTCCTGAACCTGTGAGCGCCCCTGACAGCCAGGCCCCCACAAACGTTGGGGCAGTGATTTACTCCCATCTTGTAATCCACCAGGTCAACCTCAAGGATTCCTTTTGTCCCAGAAATAGCAAAGGAGGTGGGGCTATTTTATTTCCGAAAAGAAGAAAGTGAAGATAACTGCGCGCTCGGCGGGGCTGAAGCAGACAGAAAGCGTTTCACTCGTGGCCCGTCTGGGGAAGGCGTCCCCAAGCCTAGGGGCGGGATCAGCCGCGAGCCGGCGCCCGCGCCCCTCGGGTCCGGCCGCGGCGGGTGGGGGCGGCCTCCGCGCCCTCTCGGGCCGTCTGGGCCGTGTCGCTCGGCGGGCGCTGGACGGTTGCGCACACTTTGAAGTGCGGTTGGACCTAATGAGGAGCTCGCTGGGCCACGGGATCAAGGGTCTGCGCCGCCCTGGACACCGCGGAGCAGACAAAGCGCGCTGGGCCGCGGGGCGGAGCCGGGAGCGCGGCGGGGGCGGTGGACCGCGGAGAGCCGCGCCTGCCCCGCGCCCCGGGCCGCAGAGCTCCAGCGGGCGGGAACCGCAGCAAGAGAGCGCCCTGGCCCAACGAAAGATTGTGGCAGCGTGACCTTGGGTTCCCCACAACGGTGCGACGTTCCCATGGGGTGCAACACGCTTTCTTTGCATGTAACAGTAGAGACTCAAAGCGGCCAAGTGCGAGGCGCTCCTCTAAAGCCTTCAGCTTCTCTTAACCCACTTCCGTGCCCATAAGTACCAGGCGGGTGGGGTGCTTAGCGCTGTTCTGCCCGCACAGGAACCGAGGCCTGCGGCACCAGATCAGAGAAAGGAGCGGTGCTGCCAGGCTGGCCAGCCCCAGAGACCCCAACAGATCACGCTTTTATGTTTTGCTCATTTACCTTTTCTTTTTTGGCATTTATTTTGCTTTTAAAATATACAGTATTAAAGTTTTATTTATCTTGGATATTGAGGTTTCTTTGCACCCTCTTAATTTGCGTCCCAACGGAGTGGGGTGCTTTCTAATGTCCACAGCTGATACTCCTTTCTACGCCTGGCATTTGAGGCTTTTGGAGCGTAACAGCTTCCGCAGCTGGGGTTACTGACTCCCCTGAGTAGTTGAGACGGGGAAGAGCTGAAGCTTAGGTTGCAAAGTGACTTGTCCAAGGATTTCTGGCGCTAGTCTGACACCAGCCCTGACCGAGTTAATGTACCAAGTTAAGGCCCACTTGGAGGACCTTGGGCACCTCTGTTTGGAATAAACTCTTAAGAAAAGCAACATATAGCCTTTTTATGACAAAATTTTTGAAATGATTTTTTAATGACTTTAATTTTGCTTTTTACTTGGCTAAAAGGTCCTTATTTCAATGGCTGCTATTTCTTAGGACTGATTTCGCATACTGGGAAATTCTTGCAAAGTGAGAAAATCTAAATCATTTTCACATGCAATGAAATTCTTAGGAATAATTAATTTGGCAAGTTGATGTTGACATGGTGCTACCTTCTGTAGATATTTAATTAAATATTTATTAGTTTTGACTTTGCAGTTTGCTTTTCTCATGGTGCAGCCAAAAATTACTTTTCCAGAGCCTCCAGGATTTTTTTTGGAAAGGCCTCCTAGCAGTTTGTGAGTCCCAGGCACTTCGCCTAGGGTACCCAGCCCCTAGAGCAGCTCCATCTACCACAGCTTGGGCCCCACACTGGCGGGCTGCCTTCCATCGTCCATGCTTCTAATGCTGTGGATTTAAGTAAGTAGAACCTCCTTTGGCTAAACCCCTGCTAAGCTGTGAGCTTCCCCAGAGCAAGGTCTAACTGTAACCAAGTTGATCATCCTCCTACAACTGGTAGAGGGAGGACCTTGTCAATATCGGTTGAACTGTGACTTTATACGGAACGGGGAAAAGATCTGAGACAGCAAGTATACCAGAGAAGGGTTGGAGAGTCCTGGTGCTACTACTAAAGCTGTGTTTCCCCATGGAGGTCTCTGGCTCTCTGGGTCATAGTTTCCCCTTGTGGAAAATAAAGATGGACCAGGAGACTTCTAATCTGATGTCCCTGTCAGTGCTACTGTTCCCCAACTGATATGGGCTCATGGAAGAAGCGGCTTGGTTTCATCGGAGTGACCATTATGAGAAAGTAAGACTCCAAGGTTGGTTTTGGCAAATGGTTTCCAACAGTGATGGCTAGTGATTCTCTGCCTGTTTTTCTGGGTGCAGACCCCCTACCCCCCTCTTATCCTCAAATCCTTAGCAGACTCTGCATGGCCTTCTTGTGTCATGTGACATGCATGACCACCAGGCTGTAAGCATGTGTGACTATTTACCAAGGGCCTAGCCCCAGGCCTGGTGCACAGCAGGTGCTGTCAAGGAAGAGTGCCTTTTCCATATGAGGAAATTGAGGCACCAGGAGGTCTGAGAGGAAGCAGTCATCTTGAAAACAACCCAGCTTGCTGTGATGTATTTCTGCAGCCTTCCCTAGGAGCGGAACCATTTTTTATATCTGCAAGCTGGATGGACTTTCTTCTTCCCTGTACCCAAACCACAAGCTGAATGAGGCCAGTGAGGGGCATTGCTCTCCCCCCAGGACACCTCTCAGGAGAGAAGACGGCGAGCTCTCCTCCTTAGGAGCTCTTCCCCATTCTACCTCCACTTGTTGTCACCAAGGCCCTGGCTGAGGGCAGCTGCGTGGGCGCCCTAGTGCCCAAGTGCTGGTTCCAGCTCTGCTGCCAACCTGCTTTGTGACTCAGAGCAGCCCCTCACCCTCTCTGTGCCTTTGTTTCCTTGGCAGAGAGTCCGAGGGCTGGACCAGAGCAGTGCTTCAGAAGCATACCGTCTGGGGATACTGTTGACAGGCAGTGTGATTCGGGAGGGCTGGGCCGGAGAGGCTGCATTTCTAACGAGTTCCCAGGTGCAGCTGTTTATCCTGACAGTCTTCAGACCAACGTAGAGTAGCAAGGACCTAGGGGGCTTCTGAGCTCACTTCTTCCTCAGAAGGGCTGGACCTCGAGCCCTGGCAGCAGGCCTAAGGAGAGCGCCAGATGAGGAGCTGCCCGGATCTGAGCTGGTTGGAGCCGCGGATCCCCAGGGCTCCTCTCAACTAACAGTTAACAAAAATCGTCATCGTCACCATCATCATCGACAAACGCTTTTTGCCGTCCAGAGCAGCTGTCACATCCTTGAACCCAGCTGACCCCAGCATGCACCCTGGTGGGAGAGGAGGACATGGCTGGGGAATCCATTCAGTCGTAGCCAGAGGATTTGGGCAAGGGCACAATAGCCTCCTAAACGATTGTTTCCCAGCGGCCCTTTGATTTTCCTAGCAATTTTTTGGTGCCTGCTCTCTGACCTCTTCTTCCTTTGTCTCCTGAGGCACCTCCTCCCCGTCCCTAATTCTCCCCTCCCCCAAAACACACCGACACAATGTCAGGGGGAGAAGACCAGTGCATCCACCCCCAGATTTCCCACTTTTGATCCTCTCCCCTCTGACCACATAGAACCCAGCTTCAGGGACTGTAATCCTGGTTCATTTTGGGGCAACTGGGCAAACCACTTCATCTGTTAGACCCACACGTCTCATTTGTAACAATGATAATATTCCTTAAGGGGGCATTTGTGGAAGATTTGTATTATTGGGACACTATGTTCAGTGACTCCATCCATACCTCAACCCCAGGCAGTGGGAACTATGGCTATCTCCATTTAGTGGATGGGAAAACTGAGGCCTTAGGGAGTCTATCTGCTCAAAGTCACCCAGGTGGTCGGTGATGGAGTCGGAGTCAGGACCTCAAAGCTTGACTGACTGACATCAGAGATCATCGTAGATTCATGGGCACTTGTAAGAAATAAGAGAGAGAGAGCTCGTGACCTTTTACCCAATCTTCCCCAAGTTGTATAATATCACTATGAGAATTTTGGTATTGATACAATCCACCAATCTTACTCAAACTTCCTCAGTTTTACTTGTACCTGTGTGTGTGGTATATACACATACATATACATATCAGTACAGTAGGAGCATATTTGTAGGTCTGTACATTTAGCACCACAGTCAAGATGAAGAACAGCTCCATCCCCGCCGAGGAGCCTCATGTCGTCCCATGTAACCACGCCTGCTCTCACTCATCCCTAAGCCCTGCAACCACTAAATCTGATCTACATCACGGTAATTTTGTCATTTCAAGAACATTCTATAAATGGAAGCATACATTTATATGCTTTGAGGGTTGGCTTTTTTGACTCAGCTTAATTCTCTTGAGATTCACCCAAATTGAAGAGTGTAACAGTGGTTCATTCCTTTTCACTGCTGAACAGTATTACATGGGGTGGAGGTACCACAGTTTGCTTAGCTATTCATCCATCCCCTGAAGGATGTTCCAGTTTCCAGATTCTGTCCATTATGAATAAAGTGCGAAGAACATTTGTATGCAGAAGCTTGTGTGAATGTAAGTTTTCATATTTTCTGGTACAAATGCCCAAGAATATAAGGTCCTTGCTTTTAACGCCAACTTTGTATGACCCTCCAAACTGGTTGCAAAGGTAATAACACCAACAAAAAAGAGAACAACGTTTTTGAGATCTTACTATATATTTGGCACTGTCATAAATACTTTGCACGAATCAACTCATGAGTCCTCAAGACAACTTTGGGCTCAGATTACCAAAATTATTCCCGTTTTACAGATGAGGAAACTGAGTAGAGAGAGGCTATGTAGTCTAAGGACACACAGGTTGTAAATGGCTGAGCCAGGATTTGAACTCAGTCTGTCTGACTCCCGATCTGTCTTTTTAAACCCTACCTTCCTAGGAATTAAGTTTCCATTTCCATTTGGTGTGTGTGTGCATGTGTGCAAACTCTTTGTGGAAGTAAAACACATATCCAGCAATTTTCATACAGCCTAAGTGCACGGCTCTAAGAATTTTTACAAGACAATGACTATCCCCTGGGAACCACTGCTTTGATTGAGATACAGAGCATGACCGATGCTCACAAGTCCCCCTCGTACCTGCTCCCAGTCATTATCCCCCGCAAGGTAACCACTCTTTGGACATCTGTCATCACAGAGGAGTTTTGTTTGTTTTAAAATTGTATATAAATGAAAACATACAGTGTGCTCTCCTTTGGATCTGGCTTCCTTCACTGGAACTCATCTAGGTGACTATGTAGAGCAGTTCTTGGTTGTTGCTGTGTTGTGTTCCGTTGTGTGGATATACCATCACACACAAGCCAGAACCAAGCATCACCACACACGGTGTTAGCTGCATCCTACAAGGTTTTAACAAGTCATTTGTTTTCATTATTATTTAACTCAAAATATCTTAAAATTTCCAAAGATTTAGGGATTTCCTAGTTATGTTTTATTGATGTCTAGCTTAATTTCACGGTAATCAGAGAATTATATGTATGATGATAATCCTTTCAAATTTGTTGAGGCTTTATTGAGCAGTGTGTGGTTTATTTCTATAAACATTCCATGTGCTTTTGAAAAGACTAAATACCCAGAAGTTGTTAGCTACAGTGCTTTATATATTTGTTGACTCTTGTTCGTTCATCACGTTGTTCAAGTCGTCTATAGCTTTGCTGAATTTTTGTCTGCTTTTTCTTCCACTAACTAAGAGAGGTTCTAAAATCTAATTATATTTGATCATGGATCAAATCTATTTGATTTAACTATTTGTCCTTTTCTCTCAGTTTTTGTTGTATTATTTTGAGGCTATGGCATTAGCTATGTGCAAATTTATAATTTTTTAAATGATAGTTGTTGGCAGGGGTGTGGAGAAAAGGGAACCCTTCTGCACTGTTGGTGGGGATGTAAATTAGTGCAGCTACTATGGAAAAAAACTAAAAGTAGAACTACCAAGTGATCTAGAAATCCCACTTCTTAGTATTTATGCAAATAAAACAAAAACACTTATTTTCATTTAAACTTGAAAATGTATATTCACTCACATGTTCACTGCAACATTATTTACAATAGCCAAGACATGGAAACAACCTAAATGTCCATCCATGAATGGATGGATGAAGAAGATGTGGTATATAGATACACACATATACATATACAATGAAATAAAATTCAGCCATAAAGAATGAAATCCTGCCATTTGAGACAACATGGGATGACCTTGAGGGCATTATGCCGAGTGAAGTAAGTCCGATAGAGAAAAGTATGATGTCACTTAAATGTGGGATCTTTAAAGAAAAACAAACCAAACTCATAGGTACAGAGAACAGACTGCTGACTGCCAGAGGCAGTGGGTGGGGGGTGGCAAAATATAGGAAGGGGAATCAAAAGTTGAAAATAAGTAAGTCCTGGGGATGTATATACAGCATGATGTCTATAGTTAATAATACTGTATTGTATATTTGAAAGTAGCTAAGACACTAAATCTTTCAAGTTCTCATCACAAGAAAAAATACTTTGTAACTATGTATGGTGACAGATGTCAACTAGACTTATTGTGGTGATCATTTCACAATACATACATATATCATATCATGTGTACATCTGAAACATATTAAATACCTCAATATATAACTTCCATTAAAACAAAGAATATTAATTATAATGAAGCAGAAATCAGAGATTACACTGAAACTACTTTTGCATAGAGCTTCTTAACTAGTGACTGAATTGTTGCCCCCTGCTAGTCTCCTTTCTCTCCCATCATGCCCTTGGCCAGCTGAAACTATGGGACGATGAATCTACAGCTAATTTTAAGTCAGCTTCCTTTAGGTTGTTCATTAGACTGCTATTCAAGAGTGCCATATGCTAGCCTAGAGCTGTGACAGCAATTTGATGCTGTGTCCCCAGTGGGCTAATGGGCTGGCCATCCAGGGTGGAGGTGTCACTAACTTATTTTAAGATTGCCCTACCATCACCTGCCTAAATTTACCTTGCCCTTCCATGTCTATTGTGCCCCTACATTAAAACATTCATCCAGTCCTTTCCAGATTAAACTATGATTCATGTATGAAGCACTAAGGGCACATTATTGGAATATTCCAACAATTCAAAAAAAAGGTAACAGTCACTTAATCCTAAACACACCAGGGCCAGGGCACCAGGATTGTACTGAATAAGTAGCCATATTTGACTCTGAATTAGCAGAACACTCTGAAACCCAACTACTAAGAGAAAAGAAACCTTAAAACAGGCAATGACACATTTTGATATTATGTTGTTAAACTGGTTCTTTCATGCTGTGAAATGTCTCTAGTAATAAATTTTGCCTTAAGGAATATATTGTCTTTTAAACTGTATGTAAAGACAATATAGTAAATTGTTAATACTTTACACTTAAAGTCAAGTCAATATAATAGTAATGATTATATTGTTATTAACTATATGTTAATATATAGTCACATCTGCTTTTCCTATTCTAATTTCAGGTTTTCAGACTTCTTATATTTAAGATACGTGTTTCTTATAATAGCAATATAATTGAGTTTTGCCTTTTTAGATATCTGACAAATTTTGAGTCATAGAAACTTTTTGAATATATTCTGTTCTTCCTGCTCTGCTAATTGTTAGTCATACATTCTGGTTATCATTCCTGCACTGATTGCCCCGGGAAAAGAACACTCGCCTTTGACTTATTGCACTATGTTTGGGTGTTGCCATTTCCTAGATAAGGCAAGGGCCTAAAAACACTCGAAGCCCATTTATTGCCTTCTGCCTTTTGGGCTGTATTGTCATGGTATTTAGTTCCACATATATTTTAATTCCCCAAATACATTGTTACTTTTGTTTCAAACCGTATGTTCTTTAGTGCATAGGGGGGCTTCTGAAATTGCATGCAAAGATGGTGTCTACCGGCATATGTGCGTTCTCAAGTTTCCTCGGGGGTCCTGGAGACCCACAGGCAGACCCAGGGACCTCATCTGAGGAACCGAGGCAGCCCAAGACGGGAGGCTCTATTAGTCTGCTAGGGCTGCCAGAACAAAATACTACGCACCACGGGGCTTAAACAGTGGGCATTTATTTTCTCACAATCCGGAAGCCTGGAAATGTGAAATCAAGATGCCATCGAAGGCAGTTTCTGGTGAAACCTCTCTTGCCCAGCGTGCAGATGGCCACTTTCTCTCTGTGCCTCACACGGCCTTTCCTCTGGTGTGAGAGCGAATTCTCTGGTGTCACCTCTTCTTTTAAGGATGCCAATTCTATCAGATTAGAACCTCACTCTTGTACCTCCAGTTACTCCAATTCACTTTAATTATCTCCTTAAAGACCCATCTCCAAATACAATCACATTCTGAGGCTCTAGGAGTTAGGACTTCAACATATGAAGCTGGGGGAGACCCTTCAGCCCTAACGGCGGGGTTATCCCAGATTATGGCTTGTGACAAAACTGAGACTGAAGGTGGGACCCCTGAGGTCCTGTGGTGAGCCTCTCCTCTGAAGGATGTGTCTCCTCACGTCTGTGGCTTCCGGGCTTCTCACAGGAACTGCTTAGCCATTATCTTATGGAGCCTAGTAAATGTAAACATTCCAACTAGGATCTATTCTCATACAATGTACAGTTCTTCTTTCCTTAATGTAAAAACCAAAGCCCAGAGAGGGTAAGTGGTTTGTTCACCATCACACAGGAAGCATGTGGCTAGACTCCTGGTCTCCTGCCTCCAAACTCATTGCCTCTGCCCAACACCCAGGTGGGCCTCTTCCTCTCCTTCATTCCCTGCTAAAATCAGAGAAAAGGGAGCGATCTCTGAGTCCGGGAGTCGGCATGGATTCATTTCCTCTCACAGGATATTTGTGTTTAAATCTCTGCGCCAGGCTGAGAGAGAGAAATCTAAGCCATGTGTGCACAGTGGGCTCACAACATTCTGAAAGGCTGCCCAGTAGTGGGGCTGAGGGTGGGAGATGGGGTCACACTGGGGAGGCCTGAATTACTTGGCCTCCTGATTTTCCTACCCCGAATCCCAGCCTCATTTTTGCAAGACGGGTGTGAGAGTGTGCATGCACAGGAAACTTGGAAAAACTGGATTGCATCTCTGCATCTCACACTAGTTTTCCAGCCTCAGATCTCACATGAAAGGAAGGCCAGATTAGCTCATGTCTTCATGGTCAAGTTATAATTTAAAATAATAAATGAGAGTGAAATGTTCCCTAAAATGCTTTTGAAAAAAGTGTTTCGGTTTCCAGGAGAGAGTTTAAAACAATGCTGCCACAAAGTTAACAACATTCTGTGGGGAGGTGCCGACCTCTAACTGGCGGTTACAGTTGCTGTAAAAGCTTCCTGAACCTTCCAGGCTGGGCCGAGAATGCTTCTGACCTTGCCGCCCACCAGCTGGCTGGCGTTGGCGTATCACCCGTCTTCTTGGGGCTGTGGTTTTCTCATCCACGTTGCTTTGTCCTTATGGAGGGATTACCATTGTTCCCCTCCTTGTACAAAAGCATTTCATCTGCACTCCCACCCTGTCATGTGGTAGTGTGACCCCCACTTTATGGGAGAGAAAGCAGGTTTACAAAGGCGCCCGGCCTCGAGAGGCCCAGCCGGAAACGCCACCAGCCCTCTGACGGCATGGCTGCCTGTGCAGTCCCGTGGGTAAGAGAGCTGTGTGTCCCTGGCAAGTCCCCCAACCTCTCTGTGCCTCAGCTCCGTTGTCTGTAAAGGCGACTATGATCATGTCCCCTTTAGAGGGTTTCTAAGAGGATGAAGTAAATAAAATTCTCAGATGGGGCTTGTTGCATTCTCAGTCCCAGACACGAAAGTTCAGGAAGCGTTCTCAGTTATCCACCCGTTAGAGATCGGCTCCTCCCCATCGGAAAGTTGTTGGCTTTGTGGCTGTACTGTTCCAAACTCTATCCTGAGATTCCACAGAAATCGTTTTATCTTAACCCTTTAAGTTCTGAATTCAGCGCGTGGGCCAGCGCCGCCCCTGCAGCTCTTCACACCTGCACTTGGGGAGGACGGGAGTCAGGGCGCTTTGGCGCAGAGCCGTGGGCCCCAGCTCCGGCCTGCCTCGGCAGAAGGGCAGCCTCCGGGAAGCCACAGGAAAGCAGAGAGCGGGCTCTGCAAGGTGAGAGTCCGGGTGCCTGTTGGGGGCCCAGTAAAGGAGCAACCCAGGAAACTTTCGGCCAGTGCGGAGGGAGGGGCGGGCGCCCGTACTGTGCTGGGTTGCATCCCTCTGTTCAGCAGCCACGTCCGGGAGTGGAGGAGGTGGCGCATGAGGGCCCTGTGCTGCCTAACAAAGGACCACAAACGAGTGGCTTTAACCAACACAAATGGAGGGAAGACGAGGTGGAGCACAGAGGGCTTGTAGGGCAGTTCTGTCTGACACTATGATGGTGGATACAGTGTCCGACTGTACGTGGGGTTTGTCAAACCCCACAGATAGTATGACACTAAGGGCAACCCTTCTGTAAACCATGGGCTTTGTGGCCATCTGAGTCATTTAGCTCCCACACCCCCCCTCTCGAAACGGCGTACCTCAGAACCACCACCAGGGCCTACGGAACCCCAGCTTGCGGGATTCTCGTCCAAGACTTTCTCATTCATCAGGTTTGGGGAGAGGCCCGAGACTTGTATCTCTTAGAAATGCTGAGGTGAGGTTGAGGCTGTCCCAGAATCACACTTTGAGAGCCACTGGGCTTAAGAGAAGGCAGTGTTCCTAAACTGACTTTTCTCACACAGCCTATATATGGTGGGAAGGACAGTTTCCTAAAAGATCACTGGGATACAGAAGCTAAAAGAGGGGCAGGCTGGCAGGCACACACGTGTCCAGGTTGCTAGTGAGGGGTTCTTGCTCTGGAGAAAATGTACGATACAGTCCACGAGGAAAGCATGCTCAAAAATAACTGAGGAAGATAAAGAGGCTCACAGAGATCATGCTGGTCATTAAGGCCCCTGGGGGGTGGGTCTTAAGTCCTGACTGAGTGTCTGGTGGCCTGGCCACATGCACTTCCACAGGGCATGCAGGCTCAGTGGGCCCCTGTAATGTGTATTCTCGGTGATGCCCATGTGGGGACATTTTACCTGAATCTTGAAGCCAGAGAATAAGCCGGAGGGAGAATCTGCTTTTAATTCTCAGAAACAAGGAGACTGGATCAAATGGCCTGTGGGACCAGCTGACTGGCCTTAGTCTGCAATCCTGGGTGCTTGCATCCCAAAGCTAATGATGTCAGAGCCCTGGGCTGCGTCCGATCTGTGTAGTTAGGTTGATGGGATTAATCAGCTCATGTTAACATGTTGATGATCATGAAATAAAGACGACCAGTTCAATAGAACACTCGGGGCTGAGGAACTAAAGTGAAATCATTTGGACTTTTACAGAGGTCACGGTTGAATTATCACAAAACTTCCTTTACTCAAAGCAGATGCTTATTAAGATTAATTTAGTGTGAAAAGTGAACCAGACTGAGTATAAAAGACATTGTCTCCTCAATTATGTAACAGGACACCCCCTCATTGTCCTCTACTCACTGAAGACGACTGTGCATTTCCTCCGGGACATTTTGGTCCCATAGCCGTGCCACCCCTCTTCTGGGGACGCGCAGTGAGATCTCCGTGTTCACACAGAGACATGCACTGCAACAAAAGGAAACATCAATTGGGAAAATGCGGGCTGTGGACAGAACCCATCTTTCTGCTAAAACCATGTATTCAGCAATCTCTAGAGATGTGCCTTGTCAAAAGACAAGAACCAGAAATGGGGAAATGCCTGCCTTCTCGTAAGGTAATAGGTGTTTGTGGGATGGGCTGTGGCCACCACCTGGGGAGCTTAGGTCCTGAAGAGGAGCTGAGAAGGATGACCGGCTGGAATCATAGATCCTTGCGGACCCCTTCAGTGCTTGTCTTCTTCTCCACACCTTTATTTTCTTTAAGTAATTAAGTTCCTTTTCTCCTGTCCGTTTGTAACACAATGTTCCTCCTTTAAACTCTCCCCCCTTGGCTTCCGAGCCCTTCTGGAGCCCTGGCTCTGCTCCGGCCTCCTGGCCTCTCGTGTCCCCTTCTTTGGCTCCTTTCCAAAGGCAATTCCTTGACGGCTGCTGTTCCCCTAGGCTCCGCTCTGCTTCTTCTCCCTGGAACCACTGTCTTCCTGGAGTTGGTTCATCCAGTCTGTGGTTTCTACTGTTACTTTAAACCTAGAGCTACCGGGAAGGCAATGGGACCTCCCTTAGTAAAATAAAACTGGGTTTAGCACAGAGAATTGCCTGGTGGGAAGGGGCAGCTGGCCAGATGGTCCTTGTCTGAGTTTTCTTTTCTCCAGAATTCTTATTACTCCTGTTGAGGGTCCCTGGGTTAAGGCATATGTATACTTAATGTGACTGTGTACCAGCATGTAGCTCTTGTGGGTGCCCTTTACTCTCCTAGACTTTAGACCAAAGAGAAAGGATGTCTTCTTCCCCCCCTTCTTCAGGCATTCCTACCCAGATCCCAGGTTTTGACTGACAAACATGCTTTTTCTCCAGGAACCCCTATAGGCTGTGGCCCATATAGTTGTGAATGTTCACCCTTACAGGTCCTTCTGCAGAACATAGCCTAATATGGCATCCCAACATCCTTAAAATAAAAGACTGCCTTCTAATTCCCCCTTTTCCAGGTTCAAAGCCAACCGGCCACTGGACAGAAAGCTCTGGGAGAGCTGGAGCCTCACATGGTCAGTAAGAGTGCACAGCTCCTGCCCCTGGCCATGCAGGTGGATTCCTGTGGCGGGAAGAAGGGGCTGCCATCAACTGGATCAGAATCTGAGAGCTGGGTATGGGGGATGAGGGACCGGCATCTCTAGTTTTAAAAGTTTCTCAAGTGATTTTAATGGGCTACCTGGGTTGACAACCATGCAGCCCTCCGCAAACTTAATTGTGCAATTGAGTTGCCTGGGGTTTTGGTAAAAATGCAGTTCTGATCCAGGTCTGGATGCATTTCTAACAAGCACTCAGGTGATGCCAGTACTACTGGTGTGCAGACTGCACTTTGAGGAATACAGTGCTAGTTTATCACAGTGCCCAGCACATTGCCTGCCTCTTCACAGATGCTCGAGAAACGCTGGTGAATGCATGAATGAGGGAGTGAATGCTTACTAGGTGCTTGTGCTTATGGGATCCCACTGTCACATCAGACTGGAGTGGCTATTGGTCTTTATGACACCCATCTTATAGCTGGCACCTTGGAGGCAGATGGCTACAGCAATTGGAGTAGCTTGAGCTGAGTGATTATGGATAGGTGGTTCACTGCCTAAGCCTCAGTATTCCTTGTAAAAGAGAAGAAAGGTACTTGCTTCACAGAACTGTTAAAAGGAAAAAAACATGTGGTGCATGGAAAATTCTTGTCATGGTGACTAGTGCTTTCTAAGCACTCAGTGAAAGGTAGTTTCAAATGATGCACCATTTTCTACCCACAAGGGTGGCTAGACCCAAAAAGAAAAATATTAACAAGTGTTGGTAACCATGTGGAAAAACTGGAACTCTCATACATTGCTGCTGGGAATGAAAAATGATGGAGCCACTTTGGAAAACAGTCTAGAAGCTCAAAAAGCAAAAAGGAGAATTACCATAGGACCCAACAAGTCCAGTTTGAGGTATGTACCAAAAAATGTAGGTTTATACACAGACTTGTACATGGACGTTCATAGTAGTATCATTTATAATAGCAAAAGGTGGAAACATATGAAATACCCACCAACTGATGGAGGGATAAACAAATGTGGTATATCCATACAATGGGCTGTTATGCAACTCTAAAAGGAATGAATACTGTACATGCATGCTACAACATGGATGAGCCCTGAAAACACCATGCTAAGTGAAAGATGCAAATAACAAAGGGTCACATGTTTTATGATTCCATTAATATGGAATGTCCAGAATAGGTAACCTATAAATACGGAAAGTAGATTAGTGGTCGCCTAGGGCTGGGGGCATGGGGTTGGGAGATTAAGGGCGATTAGCTAAAAAAATACAGGCTTCTTCTTAGGGATGATAAAAATGTCCTAAGTTTTTATGATAAAAACTGATGGTGGTGATACTCTCTGAATACACTAAAAACCACTTGATTGTACACTTTAAGCTGATGAATTGTGTGGTTTGTTCAGTGTATCTCAACAAAGCTGTTACCCTAAAGCTGGTGTGTTTGGGACTCAAGCACTCGCTTGGGTGGTTTAACTCAGAAACCCAATGGAGCTATTTATCTAATTAATCAGGAACTCTTTAGGGGTCTATCATGCTTGGCTGCAAAATCCTGTTTCTCTCTGCGTGCACCTCTGCCCAGGGAATCTGAAGACCCTGCAGTAACCTTTACCCTCTCACCATACCCAGCACCAAGACAGCTGTCTCAATAAATATTTGACAAATGAATGGCACAAAGTAGGCACTCAAGAAATTGAAGTGACTCATACACCTTGGCAGTAGAAGGCACCTCACTGATCATGTGTGTACGACCCTGGTGTTCAGGAGTCACAGGTCCAGCAATGGCAAATGAGAACCACGTCATAAGCCGTGGGGGCCTGGGAGGAAGAAGACCGCCGTCAAATCATGCTCTGACCAAGGAACTCATTATGCAAAATGGAAAAGCCACCTCAGTGTTGCTCATTTGCCTCTAACTGTGCAGGCTCCTCTGGGTCCCCAACCCGCTTTTTTTTTAGGAGAGCAAAGCAGAGGTTTTATTTAGAGATAAAGTGAGAGGACAGAGCTCCTGGCCCATGCCAAGAGGGGACAAGGGAGTCCCGGAGTGGTGCGTTGTCTAGGGGTTTCACAGGCAGTTGAGAGACAAAGGGCTAGGGATGCACACCTGCCAAGTGGTCCCAAAATGTTTACCCTTGAAGAAACACCAAGCCTCCCATTAGTCTTCTGGGCCATTTACAAGAAAGTCACTGCTCTGATTTCCTCCCAGGATAACAGCGTCCTGGTCTGACAGCAGATCACTCAAGGCTGTCTGCTTTGGTCCCAGTGTGGGCTGAGTTATTGTCTGTTTAACTAATTGGGTTTTAAAATGCAATCTTATTTTCAAGATGGAATCCTTCCTGTTGAAATTACATTGTTTGGGGCTTGCTTGCTACCTTGCCCAGGTGGCAAATTACTTGACTAGGGCTGGAGGAAGGAAAGCAGTACCTGGGTAGAGTCAGAAAAATAAGCTGGGCCCCCCAGCCGGCCACAGCAAATCCCACAGTGGATTATCTTGTTTTGTTTTTTTCTGGAGGCCCTCACCCTACTCTGTCTAAGCCCAGGGTCCCTGTCTCATTCCCCCCTCTACAGATGGAGACCCTAGCTGCTGCTAGGGGAAGGGGGCGACTACTGCTTTGGCTGCTTCCTGCTGAGAGGGGGCGCAGTAAGGGGTGTAGTCAGGTCTCCATCAGTGGTCAGTACAGAGGCCTCGGAAGATGGGCACTTCTATCTTGGGTTCTATTTCCATCACCATTTCCAGTGTTATGGCTTCAAAAGGATTTAGAGGTCCTTATTATATTGCCTTTGGAGGTCCTTATTATATTGTATACTTCTCTCAGGGGCCAAGCCTCTCCTATCAGAGACTTTGTATTGAGGCCAAGCCCCAACCCGCTTTTAAACCACAAACTCCAACTCATTTTGCTTTTGCTGGGATGGCCTGAGAGTTGCACTAGAGCAGCAGTGTGCCTGTCCTGCAGTGAGGAATACGCAGAAAGCTGAATGCGGTCGGGATGTAGTGCCCCCCTCAGGGGCAGGGGCCTGGTGAAGGCTGAGGGGCAGGTGCACAGGGTGAGAGGGGAGGGAGGCTGAGGGCCTCACTAAGGAGAGCAAGGCCATTTGTTAGATCCAAAGGGCAGTGGGAGGCTTGGGTGGGCGTGGAGGCACGGAACAGCTGTTGGCGATAAGGGAGATTGGGAGGTGGAAAAGGTTAAAGGGCTCCGAACACAGGCTGTTCACTGCGGGAGGTTATGTGGCCTCTTTCCAATGGGCTGCTGGTGAGGACGGCTGGGGAAGTTTGGGTGGCTATAAGGGGCTGCTACAGGTCAGAGGGCACTTCTCCTTGAATTGGCAAAGGGAGACTGTTCTGAGCCAATGCAGCTTTACCCCAGACCATGTGACCTGGGGACAGTCTAGGCTAGATTTCAGTGTCCTGAGTCTCCCTGTCATTCCGTGCACAGCCTGGACACCTGTGCATGGGCCCTGGCTGAGAGGCTTTGGTTTAGCTTCCTCATAGTTTAACTCCTGGTTTCCCAACAGCACCCCTTGCAAGGCACCTCCAATTCACCTCAAACCCTGTGGGGGTGCTGGGAATCAGAGCTCCAGTTGCATCTGTGGCCATTTTTTAATTAAGGTAAAAATCATTTAACACACAATTAACTATTTTAAAATGTATAGTTCTACGGTAGGCAGTACATTCACAGCATTATGCAACTACAACCTCTACCTCGTTGCAAAAATTTTATCACCCCCAAAGAAAACCCCATACCCGTTAGGCAGTCCTTCTCCATTCCCCTCTTCCTGTGCCTGAAAACAGCCACTCTGTTTGCTATCTCTATGGATTTACCTATTCTGGACATTTCATATAAATAGAATCACACAATATGTGACCTTTTGTGTCTGGCTTCACCCAGCATTATGTGTTCCCGAGTCATCCATACTGTAGGGTGTGCAAGTGCTTCATTCCTATTTGACTAATATTCCAGTGTATGGACAGAGCACATTTCATTTATACATTTGTGTGTTCAAAGAAACTTGGATTGTTTCCATTTTTTGACTGTCATGAATATTGCTGCTGTAAATATGCATGTATAAGTTTTTGTTTGAACACCTGTTTTCAGCTCTTTTGGGTATATACCTAGGAGTGGAATTGCTGGAAATATAGTGATTCAATATTTAACTTTTGAGGAGTTGCCAAACTGTTTTACACAGCAGCTGTACCATCTCTCATTCCCTTCATCAATGCATGACGGTTCCAATTTCTCTGTATGAATGCACTTGCCGTTTCCCATTTTAAAAAAATCTAAGCCATCTTCGTGGGTGTGAAGTGGTGTCTCACTGCAGTTTTGATTTGTATTTCCCTGATGACTAATGACATGCATATTTTCCTATTTTTATTAGCCATTTGTATATCTTCCTCGAAGAAATGTCTCTCCATGTTTGTCTTTTTGTTTTTGAGTTGCTCTTTCTATATTCTGGATGCTGCCTGACTTTTATTCTTCTAAGTCAAAGGGGCTCTAGCCTAAGTTCTAGCACTTGAAAGGAAGAGAAATCCTCAGTGGAAGTGCCACCCTTTCCCTCTTACTCTGGCAAATGTCAACAATTTTTGAAAGTCTCTGTACCTCAGTCTCCTTCTCTCTGAAATGGAGATAATAACAGATTTGCTTCCCAGGGTCGTTTTGAGGATTAAATGAGCTACTATGTGTAAAGCGCTTAGAACAGTGCCAGGTATGGAACCTGAGGGCCCCATGATGATCAGCTATCACCATTCTCACCATTCTTACCGTGGTCACGAGAAGGTGGCACGGCAGCCTCATCAGCACCTTCCTTTCAGGTCCTAAAGCCAGGCAGATGTGACCCCACTGGTGAGACTTTATTACTCTAAAGTCACTTCTCTTACGTCTTTCAGATTTCGCCTTCCCACATCCCTTTGAGGTGGGCAAAATCTTGCTCATTTGAAGAAGCTGGGCTCAGAGAGGTTGGATAACCTGCCCACAAGCCACAGCCTGTGAAAGCAGCGTGAATGCAGTGTGCCCAGACCCCTTTTCCCCACAAAGGCCTGTTGCCCAGCAGATATCAGCACACGGTCAGCCCCTTCAGAGAAGAGGGCCACCTCCCCTAAGGTAACAGCCCATCCCAGGGAGGCTCACATCTGATTGATCAAGGCAAGGGTGTCCAGGCCCTGCAGGACAGCCTTCCAGGGCAGTCCCAGCTCCAGAAGCAGCCTGTGGGGGTCCCCTGAGACCATGGTTGGGCCTGAATGGAGTTCGTCTTCTCACTCTGCCCAGTCCTGATTCAACTGTTCCTTCTGTAATTGGCATCCTGCCTGCTTGGACTGACAGCTCTCCTGGGGTGCAAGACTTTCAGTGCTAAAACCAGGAATTCACAGCTGGGACGAGCTGGTCACCTGTGCATGCAAGACTCCATCTAGGGCTGCTTCTCTCAGACGAGAGGCAAGAGCCAGGCTGTTTCTGCCAGGGACCTCACAGGAAGCGGGGACAGCAAGGAGAATGTCAGGGACGACAGCTGACTCTCCTTTGCCTCCTAATGCTGCATGACTTGGGACAAGACTGAACTTCTCCCGCGACTGATGTGATAGTCATCAGGACACAAGAAGGTAGGTGCCCGAGGCCAGAGCTGTGCTGCCTGCCACAGCACCCAGGCTCCTGGACTGTCAGAGAACAGCGGCCGAGAAACGTATGTAAGAGGAATGCGGTTCTCTTGCCCAGCGGAGGTGGAGATGCAAGAACAGGAGGCCCTGTGTGCTTCCTAGCCAAGCCTCCAAGGTTTTTGCGAGAATCCAACATGGCTAACACGGTTTTCTACGGACACTTTGTCTAGGCAGCTGATCAGTGGACCCCCAAAATATGGAAATAGGACTCACTGTGTCCAGATTTTGTACAGTACTATTCTCTGTCTCCTCTTTTTCTTTTAAATTCTATTTTTGCCTTTGTTCTCTGACGATGGTCTGTGGCTGCCTCCCTCCTGGTGGCATGTACCAGTCAGGGTTCTCCAGAGAAACACAACCAACATGGTCTGGCTCAGAACTGTGGAGGCTGAGAGGTCCAGACCAGGAGAGCCAGTGGGGTAGGTCCCATCCGAATCCGAAAGCTTGAGAAGCAGGAGAGCTGATGGTGTAAGTTCCTGTCCGAGTCCAAGTCCGAAGGCAGGAGGAGACCAATGTCCCCAACCTGAAAGACAGGCAGACAGAGAATTCTTTCTTATCAGCCTTTTATTCTGTTCAGGCCCTTGGACTGGATGCGGCCCACCCACTCTGGGCAGGGTGAGCATCTTTTCTCAGACTACAGGTTTGAGTGTGAATCTCACCAGGAAACACTCTTGCACACACAGATCTCTGGACCCTGGGGCCCAGTCAACTTGCCACATAACATCATCCATCACCGTGAGTGAACGAGTATGGAGATGTCTAACCTTTACACCACTGGGCTGTCCTCAATCAATGGCTATCTACTGTTGAGGGGGTGACAATTGCTCAGAGGGGCAGTTGTGGCAGATGCCAGATACCATTAGGACGTGGGACTCAGGATGGGCAACCCCACTGCTTGCTGAGAATAGCCATGGTCCCAGAAGTTTGGGGATGTCTGTGTACTGATTTGAATAGTGTACTCAACAAATTCACGTCCTTCCAGAACCTAAGAATGTGACCTTATTTGGAAATAAGATCTTGGCAGAGGTAATTAAGTTAGGACAAAGTCATTCTGGATTAGGGCAGGCCCTAAATCCCGTGACAGTCCTTTTAAGAAGAGGACACAAGGATATACAGAGAGAAGACGGCCATGCAAGACACAGGCAGAGATCAGAGCAATACAGCCACAAGCCCAGAACGCCAGGAGCTCCCAGCATCTGGAAGAGGCAGGAAGGAGCCTCCCCTGGGGTTTCTGGAGGGAGCAGGGCTCTGAGGACACCTTGATTTTGCACTTCTAGACTCCTGAACTGTGAGAAAGTAAATGCCTGCTGTTTTGAGCCCCCAGGTTTGTGGTAATCTGTTATGGCAGCCGCAGGAAACCAACACAGCCTCTGTCTTGAATAAGCACCCACTTTCTGGGCCTTTCTGTCTCTCAAAGGCGATTGCCTAACACTGTTTCTCTTTCTGGAACACTCAGGTAGTTTGGCAAGAATCCCCTCCCACAGGCCTGTGCCCCTAACTGTAAATGCTCAGTCCCCACTGGATTTTTGTAGGCTCTTTTTTATTTGTTCACTTCCCTGTTGCTTATCCAGGGCAGGAGGTTCAGATTAACTTTGGGGACTTATTTGCATTTTAGATAGGAAAGGCCTGCTGGCAGCGGGATGGCTGCAGGAGCCAGAGGGGGGCTGAAATCTGATCCCGTCTGGGCCGCTGCAGCTCTGAGGGAAGCTTGTCTTCCACTGGGGCATTGCTGGGTGAGACCCTCAGACCTGGGGGGCTCTGGCGCCCAACCTGCAGAAGGAAAAGTCACACACAGTACACAGGAGTAAGCAGGCTTCCCTTTCCTCCCTCAATCTAGTTCTGTGATTTATTTTTTTCTAGTTATAAAATAAGTACATATTCATTCAAAACAATTCAGACAGTAAGTAAAAGTATAAAGTGGCAAAAATAACCCTTACTTCTTCATAGCTAACCCTGATTACATTGTGTTGATGCGTCCCCATTTTTACCCCCTGTGGGATGCACGCACACACTCTGCTTCTTGTTTGTCTATATGTTTATGTTTATGTTTTCTGAGAATGATGTGTGCTATACATTCCACCTTGAAGCTGCTTTTTCACTTACCTGGCTGAGAATGAAGGGTAGAAGTGCAGCTTGAAACCAATCTGTATTAAATTGCTTTCTCTTGTGACTTTGTTTCCTAAATATTAAATGTGTGATAGAATCTGCATTGCCCTAATCAGATCCCACCATGGAACTGTAGAAACGAGAGAGAGGTCGTTTTTAGGAGACTAGATAGAACCCTGGATTATGAATTAAAAGCCCTGAAACTAAAAATATATTTTTTGGCGGGAGGTGGGTGCTTTTTACTGGGGGAACTTGGGAAAGGACTAAGAGAAGAGGCATCAGAAAGCTGTTATTTATTGTTGAGCAGCTCAAATGTTTGCTTATGTTAACTCTACTGATGGGCAAACAGGAGGTGAACATGTCTCTGACCCTGAAGCCCGCTGCCTGTATTTAAACATTGGCTCTCTCTAGTCTGTGAGCAAACCAGGTGAGTTACCTACCTCCGTTTGCCTTAGGTTCCCCATTGTATTAGTGTCCTGAGGCCGCTGTGACAGGTTACCACCTACCTGGAGTCTTAAACAACAGACATTTATTGTCTCACAGGCTGGACAATAAAAGTCCAAAAATCAAGGTGTCGCCAGGGCTGTGCTCCCTCTGAAGGCTCCTCTGCAGGAAAGACCCTTCTGCCACTTCCAGCTCCAGGTGGCTGTCGGAGCCCTTGGTGTTCCTTGGCTTTGTGTCACTCTGATTTCTGCCTCAGTTGTCACGTGGCCTTCTGCCCTCTTGTGTGTCCCGGCATCCAAATCTCCCTCTCCTTTCTCTTATAAGACACCCATCTTTGGATTTAGGGCCTACCCTAATCTAAAATGGCCTCATTTTACCTTGATCGCCTCTACCACAACCCTATTTCCAAATGAGGTCATAATCTGAGGTTCCACGTGGATGTAAACCTTGGGAGATTATTCAGCCCAGCAGACCCATCCTTCAAGAGAAGAGCAATTTGGGGAACTAGCTAATACACACAAGACACTTGGAACAGCCTCTGGCCTGCTGAAGCCCTCACAGTGGGGGTCCTCGAGATGCATAGGACCTTTGAAAAGGCTCAGGGAAAAGCCTGTCTCTGAATGCCCAGCCAGGTACACGTCCTGACCAGGCACACCTCCCCTTCCCCCCACCCACCACCCCAGTCTTTTGGAGTCTTTGTGTCTTATATGCCAGAATATCAAGTTTTCCTCTTGCAATCCTTCTATTAAAGAATGGTTTATCTGGCCATTTGTTTATGTGTGGAAAATGCATAAAAAATTTTAAAATAAACCCATTTACTTCCAGACGAAAGTTAGTGTTTTGCCTGGAGTGAATTTTTGTGGCCGAGTTATAAAATTCCAAAGGTAAGGATTTCTAATGAAACTGGGCTACCCTTTAATGGATATCACTGCCCACACCCCATAATCAAGAATGTACAGTATTTGGCATGAGGCACTCTGGAAAAATCGCCTAATATGTAATATGAGTGATTGCCTTCTTTGTGAGCCAAGCTGCATTTCCATTTTGTGGGGTAATTCAGCTCTACAAATATTTATTGAGTGCTTACTAAGTCTCAATCACTGTGCTGGGCAGTGGGTTATAGTGACATTAGTGGGGGGTCAGTTTCATAAATAATAATGAGCTCTTGACCTGGCACATGTTGGACACTGTTCTAAGTGCTTTATATCCCCATATAGTCCTATAAATGGTTCCCTGTTTACAGATGAGACACCAGAGGCACAGGGAAGTCCCAGTAATTTGCCCCCCATCATGCAGCCAGCAAATAGAAAGTCGGGGTCACATCCAGGCAGTTGGGGTCCAAGTCCTGCTCTCGCTCACTGTCCTGGGCAACCTCATCAGAGAGTTCCAGCACAGTGGTGTGAGCTCAGTGTTCTGGGGCTGGCACAGGGGCCCTGGAGGCCCACAGGAGGGCACCTCCACACACAGTCTGAGGGCCAGAGAAGGCAAGTTGAAAGGGCGTCCTTACAAGGGATTGGAGCTAGGCCTGATGAAGGGGGAAGGGGGTGAGGGAGACAGCCCCTAAGCTTAGAAGCAGCATGGTGAGTGCAGGCAAGTGTACGCGCCCAGTCGGGTGTTGCCGGAGGTCCACCATGAGCTGGAGAGCATGAGGGGTGAATCCAGAGAAGTGGGCAGGGGTCAGCTTGAGGAACAGTGTGCATGCGGCCTTGAGGAACTTGGAGATGGTCCCGCACGTGAAGGAAGGCTGGAGTCAGGGTAGGTAGGGGAAGAATGACACCCAAGTGGGCCTATTCGTTTTCTTCCCTGTAACTGTAGTATTTCAGACATGTCACCTGGCTGTTCATTTTGGGATTGGAGAGAAAAAAGGAATATAAAGGGAAAAAAATATCAGATAGTGTCTCAAAATTTCGTTCAACCTGCTGTTTTTTCTCTCTCATTAAGATATAATGTGTAGCCATTTCATCTTCTAGCCCCAGAGGTTTGAGTCTTATCAGTTTTTTGCTGAGAGCAGGTATTCCTGCTGACGTAATAACAGTAACAACCAGCACTTCTGGATGCTTCTTATGCACCAAACACTACTGCAAGTATCTTACATGTGTCACTTCATTTCATCTTCCTGGACTACCATGTAGATACTATTGATGTCCCACTTTCAGATGGGAAAAATCTCAGGCACAAGAAGCATCCTAGCTGTCTTGACCCTGGAAGGGGTTGAGCCAGGATTGGAACCAGCAAATGGCTCCATTATCTGGATCCATCATTCCTCAACTAATGGGGTTTTCCCATGGGAAAAGCACACCATTCCCAGGCTTCAGGTGTGCCGAGGACAGAATTGTGCCCCCCTCAAAATCATGTGTTAAAGCTCTAACCCCCAGTGTGATGTTATTTGGAGATGAAGCTCTGGGGAGGTAATAGGTGTGGATGAGGTCATGAGGGTGGGGCCCCCATGATGGGATTAGTGTCCTAATTGGAAGGGGCACCAGAGAGCTTGCTTCCTCTCTCTGCCATGTGAGGACCCAGAGAGAAGGAGGCTCTCTGCAAGCCAGGAAAATGGTCCTCACCAAAAACCGAACCCTGCTGGTACCCTGATGTCAGCCTTCTAGCGTCCAGAACTGTGACAAACAAAGGTCTGCCATTTAAGCCCCCCGGTCTGTGATGGTTAAACTCTCTTACGGCAGCCTGAGCAAACTAACACAAAGTGTGCCAAGATGTTGAATCTAACAGCCCTTGGGGTGGGTGGAGATGCACACCCACTGGTTGCTTCTGGCTCAGTAGTGGACCCTGATGTGATCTGTGCATGTGTGAGCCACGGTGAGAAGAAGGCAGTGTCACACTGTGTCCTGCTTCAGACTGAAGGACACTGTTATACCCCTTTAAATATGGTCCTGTTGGAGTTGTGCACCCTGGGACACACACTCAGAAGCTGGATCCAGCTGTGCCACTCATGGACTCTGTATAACCTCAAGCAAAATTAATGTCTCTGGACCTTGGTCTTCTCATCTGTGAAATGGGGGTAATGATACTGACCTCTCAGCATCAATGTGACATTTATGTGAGATACTGTAAGGAAAGAGTCCAGCACCTGATGAATGCTTAAAAAATGGTGGGAATAACATTAATATCATAAAATTCACTCTTCAATACCCAGCTCAGGCATCCTCTCCTCTTAAGGGCTCTGCTTGGCTCTCCCCCCCCCATCCTCTCTGTGCCTTACATGTATTGATAGGGGTTCCTTCTCACATCAGGTTCAAGTTGCTTGCTGACCTGTACCCTGCCTCCCCAGATACACAGATGGATCCTTTTGGTTCAAACTGCTTAGGTTGTCACAGAGGCATTGGGAGAAGGGCTGTAGATGTGTGCAGGGCCACAGAAGGAAGGAGGGCTGCCCATTTCAGAAAGAGGCATAAGGTCGCACAAGAGTACCTGAGGTATCTAGGAGAAGAGGAAAAAGGTGGGCAGGGGTGCCAGCTGTGTAGGAGGAAGGACTGGGGGAGGTTTGAGGGTGAGCAGGTGTGCAGAGAGCTGGCGTGCTGTCCTGGGTGCACATGTGCACCCCTGCAGTGTTTCAAGTAGGGACCAGTGTTCAGATTTACTGAAGTCTAGACCGGACCCTGACTGAAGACCTCCTGGCCTTGGGATCTGTTGCACAACTGTCTGGATGGCTCTGGCATTTCAGCCAGAGGTTTGGGGTGTTCATGTCCTCACAGGTGGGCAACACAGTCCCGGATGCTCTCCAGGGACTTGACCCTTCTCCTTTCCCCAAAGGTACAATGAGGAAACCAGGCCTGGAGTTGGGAGGCTTTCTTCCATTTTTGTCCCATGATTGTTAGGTTTGCTGATAAGCAGGGATTATTAATTAAAGGGCTAAAGCATATGCTTCCAAGGGTAATTACCATTACTGTAAATCAGACTTAATGGGGGCAGAAATTCATTAGGGATTCATTTTCTAATGATAACGAATTGGTCTGGATAGATGTCAGACGCCACCGTGACCATAATTCTAATTCTGAGCTCCAAGAGAGGAAGGTGTCTGGGACAAGGAATCAGCGCACAGTTCTTAGAACTTTGGGGCTCAGCAATACTCCCAGGTCCTGGCAGCCACTCAAAGGAGGGCCTCCCCTGAAGATCTCCCGGCCTTTGCTCTCTCCATACCATCTTCCAGGAACAGCATGCCCGTTACCTCGTCTCTTAAACCTCACTTCCTCGGAAGTCTTCCCTGACTGCCAACCATATGTGGTTCACTGTTTGCCCTCTGGCTGGACTCCCTTGGGGGCAGGAACTGACTTAAGTCTATTTCTGCCTCTGATATGGCTGAACCCACAGCAAACTGATTCTGTTTGGAACTTGAGGGGCAGAGAAGAACTGCTTGGGACAGACAAAGAGGACCCCTAGTTGCCTGCAACTCTGAGCTTCTTCCTGTGGACCAAGGTGAGTCCTGGTTCTTCCCCAGGCACACAGATGCCTGGACTTGGTGCGACCTGGGTCTCGTGAAATTCACAGGAGATTCACCGAGGCAGGAGGAAGGTAAGGAGCCCAAGCCAGTTTCTGAGCCCTGTAAAATGGGATATTAATCGTTATTATGAAGAGTACACGAAAAATACATGTCACACTCAAGTGCTTAGCGTGGTGCTTGGCACCTAGCTAGCATTCAACACCTATTAGTCATTATTGTTATTATTTTACTGGACTGATGAGGCAGAATCTCCAATTTTGTTTCTGGGGGAGAGCAGTTTTGTTTATAAATAGAGACCCATGCCCAGTATGACAGACCAGGCTCTGGAAGGATGCAGTGAGGTGTGGGTGGGAAGGGAGAGGGAGAAGGGAAAGATAAATGGGACCTGGGAAGGGCCTCAGCCTGGGGGAAGGGCAGGGTACGCCGAGCCAGTGGCGAGGAAGCACAGATGGGGCCCGGACCACACAGAGCCCGGTGGCCTGATGCATGCCAAGGCCACTTCTCCACAGCCCTCCAGAGCGGTGTGGTCAGGAAGAGCAGCTCAGTGGATGGAGTGATTGTCCCAATACGTGACATGGCTCTTCTGTGCCTGCTCCAGTCAGATGCTTGCAAAGTGAGTTGGGCTGGGTTTGGGTCCTTTTGTGGTTGAGGAGCTAGGCTCCACAAGGTTGACTGACATGACCATGGCAGTCAGCCAAGGCTCAGACCCGTCTGGTCGTTTCCATGCCACCTGCAAAGCCTCCAGGGAAAAGGGCTTCCCTCCTGACTCGGGGCTAACTTTGGTGAATACCAAAGGGAAGGGAAGGCTTTTCTGATACTGTATTTTGTTTTGCTGGACCAGGAGTTAACATTTAGGTCCTTGTGAATTGCCAGAGCCTCTCAGGAATATAATCTGTAAGTATTTATTAACATCTAGAAACACACATTCCCTTTGATCCTGCAATCCCACTTCTGGGAATCTATCCTGAAGAAACAAAAACCCTAGAAGGTAAAGCCATAGAACAGGATGTTTATTGTCACATGTTTGTGGTGGCAAAGACCTGGAGGCGATCTGGAAGTCCGTCAGGGCTAGAAAGGTTGAGTAAGTTCATGGTACATGTCTTTTGGGAACACTAACCTTTTAAAACTTAGAGTTTTAAGCATCTGGAGTGCTGTCCTTGATACAGTGTTAAGTAAAAACAAAAAACTGACAAAGACTTGGAAGTTGGCCTGTAATGTGAACGATGCAATGCCATCAAACTTGTTTTAAAAATTCTACATGTGTATTTGTATCAGTCTGCTAGGGCTGCCATAACATAGTACCAAGGCCTGGGGGCTTAAACAACACACATTTATTCCCTCATAGTTTCTGGTAGCTCAAAGTCTGAAATCAAGGTGTCGGCAGAGTGACTCGGAATCGCTCGGTGTGGTTAGATTTTGCCTGACTGTCCATGGTAGGGAAATATTAGCAAATGCGATTGGGGCCAGTTTCTGTAGACCCTGCCACTAAAAAATAAGACTGAGAGACAGGACACATAGATAACGGCTCAAAGAGCCTTCTGCATTTTACTTCAGTGATTTCTTAGAACAGTTGGATGAACTAGTATTATCCGCATTGTATAGATGAGGAAATTGAGGCATGGAAAGGTTCTGTGAGCTGCTGAAGGTCACTCGGCTTGTTCGTTGCTCTAACTAGACTGTACGGAGGAGGCTGCACTGTTCTCATGGGTGACCTTGAGCACAGTCTTTAAGCACCATGACAGCAGCTGCTGGGTCTGCTGTGCTCTGGGGCACTCCTAGTACCCAGTGCTAAGCCTGACACCTGGCAGAGACTGGCTCCATTCTTGAGACCTGGAAGAATGAATGAACTTTGTGTGGGACAGGGAGAACTGCACTCACTTCACAGATCAGGAAACTGAGGCTTCAGATGATTATCTGCCAAGGTCATCAGGCGATCACACACCCGGGATCTCTCCCCTTCCCCGTGCTGCGTTATCAGCTTCACAGGACCCCATATCAGGGGTGTTTATTCCCCTTCCAGGAGGGGAAACCAAGGCCCTGAGATGTTAGGCACCTGCCTGAATCCTCACGGTGAGCAGAAGGAGAGAATGCTGCAGTTCAGTGATGATGGGTGTCACTAATCCCCTAGAGGCACGTTGTTCTCACGACGTCTGAATGTGTTTGGCAAAGGACCCTCGTGCAGAGTGTCTTTTTATAAACTTGTAACGAAATTCTCTTTGGCTTTGCAGATCTCAGCTTGCCACTTCAAAGCTAATTCTGTCTCCAACAGCAAGTCAGAGGCTTTTTATTTGTTTTCCTAACAGTAGTAGAGACAGGTGTGCCTCTCTTAGACATCTCTACCACTGTTTGCAAGTGAGTGTTTACATAGGAGGGGGAAATAGCAGTTGTAGCAGGAGAAACACCATGCTGTGGGCCTTAGCTGTGATCTCATTTAATGCTCCTAACATCTCTGCTGGATAGATATTACTATCCCCTTTTGACAGAAGAAGAGACTGAGCTTCAGAAAGAATATGGTTTCTGCCCAAGGCCAGGTGCTAAATGACAGAGGAAAGGCTTACTGTTTGAATGTGTCTTGAATCTTGCCTTGCCTTCACTGTTGTCTGCAAAGCTGAATGATGTGTGGTCCTGGATCCTTGCCATCTTTCTTTTGGACCATTTCACGTCCTAGGCTCTGGGCCTCAATTTTTGTCCCATCCCCCTTGTTGCCTCCAGACTTTCTTAAGCACAACTCTCTTCTGCCATTTCCCTGCTCAAAACACCCATGAGTCTCCACTGGCTTTGGAGAACATTCAGTTTGTAAGCTTTTCCTCCATTTGAAAATAAATTTTCATAGGAGGCATCCTTTTAGGGAAAGGACTTTTTAATAGAACAGAGACAGTAAGATAAAAAAAATAGTAACATCCAGTAGAGTGGGATTGCAGATTTATACCCCACCCTTCACAGAGGTAAAGAAAACAGCTTCTGTATTTTCTACGGCTGACCTAACCTGTGCTTTTGGGTAGGAGTGGGAAAGGGAGAGGGACCTCCAGTTTGATAGTCATGGTATCTCAGTCTCTCCCACAATTAAAAGTGTTCTTAGGGGGGACAGAGTCTCTTTCAGGTAAGTGCTCAGACTTTCAGAGTCTCTCCTTCTCTCTTGGCATCCACAAGGATCAGGGGAGGCTTCCATGACTCCACAGGGGCAGACATTCCAGGCTCTGTGGTGGCATGTCCAGTGTGGTCTGCTCTGGTTCCTGGGCTCCTGGGTGGGATCAAATTGGGGGCTGGGCCCAGCTGACCTTCTGGGGCACCTTCTAGACACTCACAGCAAATGGTCTTGGCTGTTTGCCTCTGGCACAAATTCCCTGCATTTTGTGGCTCCTTCCTTCTGACTTGGGCCTCTACTGGTCTCCCCACCCTCTTGCCCCCTTGCCAGGGCACTTGGGAACCTCTGTATGCGCTGTTGATCATGGAGAAAGAGCCATGCCTCCTTCGCATCCTGTATCCAGACATCTCCTCCATCAGCTCCCCATCGCCCTGGACCACCAACGTTAGATGCTCCACCACATGTAATGTGCAGCCTGTCCTGGAGGCATGCAGCCTCCTTTGGCTCTGCCTGGGCCAGTGGGTCACGGACCTGATGCTCTCCAGTTCCTCCATAATTATTTGGACATTTCCACCTCAAGGTCATTTCTGTGTCCTGCCTCCTTCTCCCTCCTCTTAGAAAGCCAGGTGAATTTTATTTTCCTCTTCTTTCTGTCTGGTAGGGACTTCCCTAGGTCAAGCCCTCTTCATTCCAAGGTGGCATTCTTGTTCCCTTCTTCCCAGGGGCCCTAAAAGAGAATGGCTAACAGGGAGCAAAATTTACAGTAAGGTAGAGGGATGAAAAATATATCTGTGTCATATATCCAAGTGTTATTCCTGTTACAGTTACCCTTGATCTTCTCCATAGCCCTGTAAATCTTAAAGATGAGGGAACAGGAGCTCATAAAGGTGAGGCAGTTTCTCAAAGTCCTATGGAAAATTAGTGAAGATGTTGAATTTGACCCTGGAACCCTAACTCCCAGGTCAACGAGACAGTGACAGAGATATGGGGTAGTGTGGAGGCAGGGACTTGTGGAGGCAGGGACTATGGAGCCAGACAAACCTAGGTATGAATTCTGTTCACCCCAGTTTTGGTAAATGACCTTGGGGAAGTTACTTAACTTCACTAAGAGTGTTTCTTCAGCCCAAAGTAGATGGTATTGATGCCTGTCTTTCAGTTTTGTTGTCATAAATGAATAGAATGATGTAAAATACGTGCTGTATGAATCAGGGTATATTGGGCTACAAGTAAAAGAATGCCCCATCTCAAATGGTTTAATCAATAATTAATTTATCATGCCACATGAAAGGAAGTCTGGAGATACGTATGTCCCGGGGCTGGCTAATTCAGCCACTCAACAATGTCAACAAAGACTGGGTTCTCTCATCTTCTCTTTGCCATCTGTTCTGGTGATTCCAGTAGCTCCCTTCACAACTGCAAGACGCCTGCTGCAGCTCCAGACATTAGATCCTCACGTACCCATGTCCAGAGGCAGAGAAAGGACGGTTCTTCCCTGTGTATTTCTTGAAGAGTCAAGCAATCTTTTCCAGATGGCCTCTACCAGGGTTCCTCTTTTGTTTTGTTTGCCAGAACAGAGCACACATTGTTCCGGGTACCTGCAGCTGCGTAGGGGATCATCTCAAAATTAAGTACCTAATAACTACAGCAATTATTTATTTTGCTTACAAATCTGCACTTTGGGAAGGGCTTGGCAAGGACAACTTGACCTTGCTCCGTGTGCAAGCTAGGGCAGCTCCACAGGGAGCTAGAGGAACCAGTTTGAAGGTGGCTCATTCACACAGCTGGCAAGCGGGTGCTGGCTCTTGGCTGGGGTCTCAGTTGGGCTGTGGGCCAGGGACCTTGGCCTCCACATGTGGCCTACCAGGGCTTCCTCACAGTATGGTGGTTGTGCTCCAAGAAGAAGCATCTGGAGAGAACCAGGTGGAAACTGTTTTATGACCTAGCCTCAGAAGTCATATAGGATTCTTCTGCCATAGACAATTCCATCCAAATTCAAAGGGAGAGAACCTAGACTGCTGCCTGTCAATGCGAGGAATGTCAAAGTCAGAAAGTCAGAAGGGACGTGGAATGGGATATAGACAGCTATAACCTTTTCTGGAAAACAGTCTGCCACACATCCTTACCTCTTAACTAATCAATAATGGGGAGAATGAGCCCACTGTGTATCACTCACACCTACCTGGATGTTTTTAGAGTAGTGGTGGGGCAGGGCCTTGGCCCATTTAGAGGAAAGGGGAAAACGCAGTTAGTTAGTAACCCAAAGTATTTGCATTGAAAGCTACTCAACAAATGCTCAATGTTATTATTATTGATCACCTATTTCTGAGACCAGGTGAATATATATTGAGAAACCCCCGTGAGCTCGTTACAGCAGAAATATCCTACAGAAAGTTTCTCAAGGGGCAGCTATACACGCTCAACTGGCTTTCTCCGCTAAGCGCCCTGCCGCATATGAACTATCTTCCTGGCCTGATTTTCCCTCATGCCTATGGGGCTAACATTTTATTGGTAGGGGACCTTCCAGCAGGGCAAGTTAGCGGCCCATGGAGCCTTTTCTGAGGCAGACCCTGCCATTGTTCCTTCATGCCTGTCTATTTCCTTGTAGCTGTTTTCGGGTGTTAGATAATTGGATTAAGCTTCAATCGCATTTTCCCCGAAACAGAAAGTCCAAAATTAGTAGCACATTTTCTAACAGACCTCACTTAAGGCCACATCAAATTAAATAGAGTCATTTCAAAATAGTCCTGTATGCATTGTGCAGTATGGATTGGAAAGGTTTATGAAGTGGGGCATGTTTGTAAATACTGGAAAGCTCAAAATCATTTTGACCTTGTGATATTTGAACCATATTCTTGTAAATTGCATTCAACTTGGAATTGACATCCTGTGGATTTACAGCCCTTTTCCACCTACATATTGCTTTGGAATTTTATTACAAGCTTGCTTGATGATGTTTTGTTTTTATAAACCTTGATGTTTTCCGAAGTTGCATAAGATCAAAGGATATTAGAGATAGAAGCATCCTTTAGAACTCCTATTCAGCCCTCAGAACCTTCTTATCTTAGGGATGGGTAGACTGAGATTCAAGGAGGTGAAATGAATTATTTAAGCCACATAGTGGGTGGGTGTCTGGGCTGGGAGAGCTGACTTCAACTTCTGAATGCAGATGGAGGCACTAGACTGAACAGACCCTTTGATGGGGCCTAGGCAGGCCTGACTTCCAAGCTACCTCCCTCACTAGCTTTGTGACCTTGATTGTGTGGCTGACCTCTCTGAGCCTCAGTTCCTCCTGCAGTGGGGACATGTGTCCTTATCTCAGGATGATTGGGAGAGTTAATATTAAGATGATAAAAAGCAAAAAAAAAAAAGATGATAACAAGCAAGAAGCACAGAGTCTGGGGTCGGATACCTAGAAGGTGCCTAGTTCCCGTTCTGCCCCTTTGCCTAGTGGCTCCCTGTCTGGTGCGTATTCCATCCCAGAGGCTGCGGGTGAGAAGCGGGGCTGGGGAGCGGCCCTGGGGGAGGGGCGCCGAGTGGGAGAAAGAGATGGTTCACTTCATCGGCCAGGGTGCCAGGCTCTCTGTCTCAGGGGGCCGAGGAGCGAGGGCGCCCAGCCGAAGGAGGCCACACAGGGAGACCAGACAGTGCCTCCCTGCGCCTTTGCTGTATACAGCAAAGCCCTTGCCGCTGTCCTCGCCCCTCAGGACTCGGCGCACACGTCGCTCTCCTGGGGAGTCCCTTCATCCTTTTCACCTCTGTGTGCCTCAAGCTCTGAGCACTGAGTTAGGGACTGTGTCTGGCTGTCTGTGACAGATGTGTCACTAGCAGGGCTTAACCCAGGAGCAGTTTGGGTTTTCATATCACAAGGAATCCAGAAATGGGGGTCCTGGCTGGCACGGCAGCTCAGCGGAGGTTCCGACTCCCTCGGCCTTTCTGCTCCACCGCCTCTAGGGCGTGGCCATCATTAACATGCTTCCTTCCCGGTTATAGGATGGGCCTTCCACCCTGAGTCTCCCATTTGAGCTCCACGGAAAGAAGGAAGAAAGAAGCAACAGTACACAGGATGTAAAGCTTTTCTAGGAATCCTGAGCAAGCTCTGCTGACGTGTAATGGTGACGATGGCCAGGAATCCTGAGCCACTCCTCCTGTCGAGGAGCAGGGTCTATGTCTTCTTGCCTGGCTTGTGAGAAGCCTTAGGGTCTGCTGGAGCAACAGGGCACAGCAGAAATGGTGCTGAGCTAGCTTCCAGGTTGAGGCTCTAAGGAAGCGGCAGCTTCCATTTCCATTCTGGGCATCCTCTTTCTTTGAACCTAGCCACCATCTGTGAGGAAGCCCACGTGGAAAGGAACTCAAGTCCCCAGCTTGCAGATTCTAGTCCACAGCCGGCACCGACTTGCCAGCCATGTATGCCCCCGCTGACACCGTTGTGGAGCAGAGATGAGACCTGCCCGCATTCAGTCATAAAGGAAATAGATCGTGGTGTCTGTGCTAAGTCACTGGGTCTGCAGGCTGGGTTTTTTTTTGCACTATTGATAGGTAACAGAACACATGCCACTGGCTAGAAGTGTGTCCAGTGGTGACGTCTGACTGCAAAAGAAGCTGGGAAATGCAGCAGGCACCTTGACTCCTGGAAAGAAAAATCAGGCTTCCCTTAGTAAAGAAGCAAACAGAATAGGCAGTGAGGTTGCTAAACTGGCACCTATAACATTTTATTAACTTTCTGGTGACCTGTCTTTCACCCCCTATAATGGTTGTATCTTTTTAAAAATTATTTAACCCATACAGAAGGCACTCTGAATCATAAAGCATGCACACTCCATATATATTTATAAATTATATGTGTATAATAATCATATTATGAATGTCATAAACCATATGTAAAAAAATAGAAATTTCAAAATGGGTTATTAAACAAGTTTTTTTTAATATATTTTTATTTTATTCATTGATAGATCTGAACCAAAAATTATTAATACTCTTTTGGATGCTTTTTAGAAAAGCTATCTTACTTCATATAACCTGTAGCTAATATCTCCAGACACACTATATTATCACTAAGGGAAGTTTGTTTTAATGACAGCAGGCGTGACCCCATATTTAACTCATTTTCTTCATGACTTCTCTCTCTCTTACTTCTGTTGCCTCTGATTAAATGTCAGGGTTCTTACCTAAGGGATGACAGAGAGCTCGTACTTGGAAGAGAAGGGTCAAATCTGCTGTTTTCTTGCTTTCTCAGGGCCTACACGTTCAGTATTATCTTCAATCTGTGGTTTCTTAGCAGGAATTTTGTTCAGCTGTGTGTCCATGGGAGAGTTTGCACAACTAATGAGATAATACGAAGTTGCAAACGCATCTTAGAGGGTACAGATAATTACACTGAATAGGCTAATGGAGGAGAGGCACCACTGTCAACCCCCACACCCTGATGTGTGAGCTGGCCCTCTTCCTGCCTGGTGCTCACATGGACTCACCAGACACAGTATCAGTCCACATCTTAGATATAGCATAGAGAATTTATTAGAGAAGAATAAATCAGAGAAGTAGAAATCCTTATGCATTTGCTTACACCCCCGTGCCTCATCTTGCAAATCCGCTGGTGTGCATTTTCCCTACAACGGCCTCTTAGACTGTGAGTTTCTTGTGGGCAAAGTCTGTGTCACGCTCATCTCTGAATCCTCAGTGTCTGGGGCTGTTCTGGCACCAAGAAGTTGCTCCTCAGTGTTTGCTGAATGAATGAATGAATGGATGGATGGCTGAACGAATTAATGAATGAATAGGACTGGTCCATAAATAGCAGGGCCCTAAATTCTAGGGTGGGGCTCGGGCTGAAATTCTGGAGCTGGGCCCAGGGCCAGGCCAGTCTAGGCAACTGGGCAGCCCATTCAGTTCGGGGATGTGTTGCTTTGCAACCCGCTTCATTGGTCTTGCCTAGTTTCTTCATCCATAAACAGAGATCCACAATAATAACACGTTCCATGCCTGTTGTCTAGAGGAATTCACGAGACAATGTATGAGAGAGGGAATGAGGGCTCTTCCAGGGCCTGACGCCATACATGCTGCACAAACATTTGTTCCTTCTCCTCGAAAAAGAAAACACAGTATAGTGGCGAGGTCAGTGTCTAGAGGCAGCTTGGATGGCTGGGTTAGTGTCCTATTGCTGCTGTATCGAGGCACAAATTTATCTTATGAGGTCAAGAGTCCTGTGTGGGTCTCCCTGAGTTAAAGCCAAAATAATGGCAGGGCTGGTTCCTCCTGGAGGCTCAAGGGGAGGATCCATTCCTGGCCTTTTCCAGCTTCCAGAGGAACCTGTGTTCCTGGGCTCCTGGCCCTTCCACCTTCAAAGCCAGCCATCATATCCCTCCAACCTCTGCCCCTGTTGTTACATCTCGTTTTTCTGACTAACCTTGCTTCTCAATTACAAAGACTCTCATGAGTACACTGGACCCCCCAGATAACCCAGTATAATCTCCCCATTCAAGATCTTTAACTACATCAGCAAAGTCCCTTTTGCCATGCATAGGTTCTGGGGATTGGAACACGGACATCATTACGGTGGGCACAAGGGCCATTATTCAGCCTGTCACAATGAACTGCCATCTCAGCTCACCTGGGACAGCCAGGTTTAACACTGAAAGTCCCATTCCCTGGAAATCCCAGTAGGCCCATGCTACCTGGAGCTGCTGCACCAGCAGTCAGCGTCCACTGATGGTTAATAGACAAGCTGTCGAAGTAGACGGCCTGGGTCAGAACCTCCTTGCAGCCACTTACTGGATCTAGGGCCTTGTACAAGTTGCTTTAGCCTCAGTTTCCTCATATACATGAAAAGTGGGAGTAATAACAGAATCTACATTACCAGGATTAAGTTAGAAAATGTATGTAATGGTGACACATACAGAGTACTAGCTGTTGCTATCATTATATGGACAGGCCTGCATTGGATGCCATGGGTCCCTGAGGGCACCCCCAGTCCCTGACTCCTCATTCCTGAGTCTGCCTTCTGCTCACACCCCATCGCACCCCCACCTGGTCCCAACTCCTCTGTGGTCACTTTCCCCACGGCCCACGCTCAGGGCCTGCACCCTGGGAGGACAGTACGCTGTGTGGGCGGGGCCAGATTCTGGCCTCCTCGGAAGTCCGGCCATGCTGGGCAGTCCTGAAGATGCCTGGGAGAGGGAGGACTGAAGCTGGCCAGCAGTCTCTGGTTTACCCTGGGCTGCTCCCCATGGTGGAGGTCCGGGCTTGCTGAGTGGTGAGCCCCCTGGGTCCCTCAGCTGGAAGTTCTGACTGTGGACAGAGGTCTTGGAAAAGCATGTGGCAAGGCAGGAACTTCCTAGGCCTCTTCTCCTCCCGCCCGGGGAAAGAAACAGAGAGGGGAGAGCCTTCCCTCCGCATCCGAACACAATAGCTTATTTAAGTTTATGTCGAGGTCAGTGTATTTAACTTTGGGCTGTTTTGCTGATTGGTATTTGTTTAGGAGACAGATTTGTTTAGGAGACAGATTTGTTCTGCATGAACAAGTCAGGGGTATTCGCCTCGACTAGCTCAATGGAAGGTGGCTGGCTGTAGGGTCTGGGCCAGCAGATCTTGGCCTTGCAGAGGCAGTCGACTTGAAGTAGAGAATTCGGAATCTGCTTCATGCTTGCATCTTATTTGAATTTCACTTGCTGCCTCAACATTTTGGAAGTGCTGGGTGTTGGGCTCGATTCCTGCCTTTGAATCCCTGGGCCCTCCTTGAGTCCCTGTGCCCAGGTTCTTTTTCAGACACAGGTTAGATCTCAGGCCTTTCTGTCTCATTGCCTCCCAGGGAAGGTACTCAGAACCTGCCTAATGCTAAGAGTCTTTCTCCAATGGTCTATTGGTGAGAGTGTATTCCATTTTTATCCATTTGCTCATTCAAAAAAATATTTACTGCATGTGTACCACATGTTAGGCACTGTTCTAGATATTTTGGAAATAGCGAATATAACTAACCAGAAAGCTCTATTTGAAAGGTGCTTATACTGCAGTAGAAGGCTAGGGAAGCAGAAAGTAAACCCAGACCGCCACAACATATAATATGTGAGGTGGTGATAAATGAGACAGAAATAAGCACAGTGGGTACGAGGTAGAGAGCCCCCTTCCACCGTGCGAGGACACACGGAGAAGGCGGCCGTCAGTGACTCAGGAAGTGGTTCCTCACCAGACACTGAGTCTGCTAGAGCCTTGATTTTGGGCGTCCTGGCCTCTGGAACTGTGAGAAATAAGTGTTTATTGTTTATAAGCCACCCAGATGCGGTTTGTTGTTATAGCAGCTCAAAGGGACTAAGACAATCACAGACAGAACTTCAGAGTTTACAATGCTTTTTAATAATAGTGGTAGTAGCACACCGTTTGCTCTGGGCCTACCATGTGGGGGCTTCACATTTCATTTGACTCTTTCACCACATGGAGTTATACTTATTTACTATTTTTGGAAGTTATTGGTTTCTTGCTCTAGATTTGAGGAAACTGAGGCCAGGCAGTTGAAGTGACTTGTTCGGGTGCCGAGGGAGGAACTAAACTCAGACTTGTCTGACTCCAGGGCTCACGTTTTTTTTGTTTTATTTTATTTTTCTCCTGGTTTGTCACTGTGATTTACACAGGAATGGGTCCTGCTATCCCCTTGCTTTGTGACTCGTGTGGCTGTGACGCTGACGTCTGGCTCACCTGTGTGCCCTGCCTGAACCTTTGCTTTGCCTGTTAGCCTTTCCCATTAGACTGTGAAGCACCTGGGCACAGGCAAGATGTCACTCATCTCTGTGATCCATTAAATAAATTGGACAAAGGTGAGAGGGGTCTAGCGCTGCGAAGAGCACTGGGCTGGGAGTCTGAAACCTACAGCACAAGAGACACCTTCCTAGCCAGACAGTACTCAACGGCAGAGCAGCCGCATCTCGTGAGAGGCTGGGTAGCGCTGCGGGGACAGAGTAACTGGAAATCTCGGGGGCTTGACCGTGACGGTGTACTGCTAGTTGGGGTCCCACTCCAGCATTCTCCTGCCCCTTGTGACTGGGGATCCAGGCTTCTTCCATCTCAGGACATCATTATCTTAAGCCGTGGCTGCCAACATCACCTATGAAAGAGAAGAGACAGTGGGGAATCACCCAGGATGTCTTTTTTTTAAAGTATTGTTGATATACAATTTTATACTGGTTTCAAATGTACAACACAGGGGCTCATGCCTCTAGTGTGGTTACTATCTATCAATGTAGAAAGATGTTCTTTCTTATATTCTCCATGCTGTACTACCACCCTTGTGACCAGCCTGTATTGTGATTGACCCTGTATGCCCCTCCCCCTTGGTGACCATTAACCACTTCTCAGTGTCCATGAGTCTACTGCTGTTTTGTTCCTTCTGTTTTGCTTTGTTTTTATATTCCACAAATAAGTGACATCAGATGGTATTTGCCTTTTCCCTCCTGGCTTATTCACTGAGCATTATACCCTCCAGATCCATCCATGTTGTTGCAAATGGCAGGAATTTCTTTTCTTTTTATGTCTGAATAATATTCCATTGTGTATATGGATCTTCTTTATCCATTCATCTATTGATGGACCCTTAGGTTGCTTCCATATCTTGGCTATTGTAAACAGTGCAGCAATAAACATAGGAGTGCCTATGTCTTTTCAAATCAGAGATTTTGTTTTCTTTGGGTAAATTCCTAGGAGTGGAATTCCTGGGTCAGACAGCATTTCTGTTTTGAGTTTTTTGAGGAACCTCCATACTGCTTTCCACAGTGGCTGCACCAATTACATTCCCACCGACAGTGTAGTAGGTCCCACCCAGGATGCTTTTTAAGGACCAGGGCTAAGAGCAGCTTATGTTCCCTCTGCCCATAACTCAGGCCTGTGGTCTCCAATCCAACTGCAAGGGAAGTGGGAAATGTGAACCAGGATGTGTCTGGAAAGAAGAAAATGGGTGGTGGACCCACGGCCTCGTTTATGCCACAGCCACCGTACTTCCTAAATTCTGTACCTGGACCCGAGTTCAACAAGCATGGATGGATTTTGGTAAGAACAGAGCAAGATTTTGTAGTTATCAAGCATATTTAATATGGGACTCACTGAGGCAGTTCTCTTTTCCCTTTAGAGATTTAATTTTCCCAACAACAAAATAGGTGGTTGCTCCCAATCGGTGGGCGTGAATCCCAGGAGTGGGGGAGGAGACTGTGTCTGAGACTTCCCATGGAAAACTAGCAATGGCATAGCTGGAGAGAGTGTTGAGACTATTGAGACTAAGAAGAAACACGCTTACAAAATCTCAGTTTTTGTCATGGATAGTCTCAATTCACATAAATACGGAAATATAATTTCTATCAGGTGAGGGTTTGTGAAATTCTTTATATAAAGGGTTTTCATAATGAAAAATATTTGGCACCACAAAATTAACTTATTTCCATCAACAAATATCGACTAGGAGACTTCCATATTCTGAGCACTGCACCTGGGTGCTGAATTAGGAGATATAATCCCTGGCCTTGAAGGAACTCGAAGTCCAATGGCATATGTGTGTGTTGGTGGAGGGACACATATGTCTGCAGAAAATTATGAAATCATTGGATAGGTACTGTGATTGAAGGAAGCCCCTCATCCCTAGGACACAAGAGGAAGGACACCTCACCTATCCCAGTCCGGGGGTCTCAGAGAAGTCTTCCTAGAGGAGATGGCATTTAAATTGACACATGACACAGTTAATAGGAATTATCCCAGCAAAGAGATGAAGGAAAAACACTGTAGGTGGAGGGAACAGGTAAAGGCTTAAAGGCAAGAATGGTTAAGAAGTATAGACAACAAAAGAAAAAATAGATAAATTGAACTACATAAAAATTTAAAACTACCAATAGAGTGAAAAGGTAAGTGAATGGTCATAAGCATGTGAAAAATGCTCAACATCAGTGATCAGGGAAATGCAAATCAAAACCACAATGAGATAGCATTGCACACCTGCCAGGATGGCTGTTATGAAAAAGTCAGATGATAGGTGTCATGGAGGATGTGGAGAAGCTGGACCCTGTGCACTGCTGGTGGGAATGTAAAATGGTGTGGCTGTTACAGAGAAGAGTCTGGTAGTTCCTCAGAAAGTCAAAAACGGAATTACTATATGCCCCAGCAGTACCATTTCTGGGTATATGCCAAAGAATTGAAAGCAGGCACTTGAACAGGTATCCATACACCCATGTTCATGGCAGCATTCTTCACAACAGCCAAAAGGTGGGAGCTTCCCAGGTGTCCATGGCCGGATGAGTGGATAAACAGAGCATGGTCCATCTACACAGTGGAATATCATTCGGCCCTAAAAAAGGAAGGAAGCCTTAGCACTTGTTACAATGCAGATGAGCCTTGAAGACGTGGTGCCGAGTGAATTTAGCCAGTCATGACAGGACAAACACTGTATGATTCCATTTATGTGCGGTCCTGAGAGTTGTTTCTTTCACAGAGACAGAAAGTAGATTGGTGGGGGCTGGGGCTGGACAAGGGGCATGGAGACCTGTTATTCAATGGGCACAGAGCTTCAGTTTAGCCCAAGATGAAGAGTTCTGGAGCTAGATGGTGACAGTGGCTGCATCACAGTGTGAATGTCCTTAATGCCACTTAATAATAAAGCGATACATTTTGGGTTATGTATATTTTACCACAATAAAAGAAGGGGGGAGGTGAGAAGAATGATTAATGGCTTCTGGGCGTGCCACGAGCTTCCCTCTGCAGCAGGGAGTGCGTGGGGCTGCAGAGGGAGGTGTCAGAGGAGCAGGAGTGGCTCTGCCTGGACTTTGGGGCTCACTCTCCCATCTCGCTCCTGCAGAGAGCCCACGGAGGCCAGCTCGCCCTGTTGTCTCAAAAGCATTTCTGAAATGCCTGGCTCGGGAGGGCCCCACTTCCTGCTGCAGCGACACAGGGGCTCATCCAGGGAACCTGTCCCAGCGAACTGACCTCTTTGGCTGGTTTCCTCTGTCCACTGCCAGGCCTCATCTGGAACCTCTAAAAAGCCCATTGAGCACAAAGGCAGAAGCTGTGGCCTTTGGGCTCCGCCCCTTATTGGGAGACCAAACTGCCCTTTTAAAAAGTAGTTAATTCAAAATAAATCATTAGCATAACAAATCATTAACAGACATGTTCCCAAAATGTCCACTTCCCAAATTTGCGACTTCAGGAGTTCTGAAAGGGCCTCTGCGCTGTAAATGGGAGAATTGTTCAGGATGAGAGGAAGCGGAAAGCTCTGACCACAATTCCGACTTCAGATGTGAACTGGCTTTTTTTTTTTAATCTAGAAGAGGTGCCCTTTGAAGGAATTTTTGTTTCATAGTCCTGTTTGTATCTCCTGGCTTCCCAGGTGACCAGGGAACAAGAGGTTCAGATCCAGCAGGAGTGGCAGTCCTTGGGGTTTTTCTGCCTATTGGAAACAGAAAGATACCAAGAATCTACAGGTGTGGTAGAGATCCCGAGTCTCGACTGGGGTCCATCCGGGGATCAGAGATTCACACTGTGTCAGCATGCTAGGGTGCAGCAGCATTTCATAGCATCTCACAGACCTGCCAACAAGGAAAGCAAGCTGAGAAAGCTCAGAAAGTTTGAACGGCTTACCCAGTGCCACTTGGCTGCTGAGGGCCAGGCCGGGGACAAGGTGATTTGCCTCCTAATATCTGTATTTCCTGGCAAGAAGGAGGGGTGGCAACTGAACATACATGATCCCCCTGAGTGTGAATGAGTTGTATTTCAATCCAGGAGGCTCCCAGGAGGAGGACGTCATTTGAGTCCAAATTTGTACTATGGTGGCAAGAGTCCTTGGTGCATGCATGCCTGCAGTTAAAGATCCTGGTTCTCTGGCAGGTTTCACTATCCCTTTCCATACCCACCCACCCCTTCCTCTCCAGAGCTTCCCATTCGCCTTTCATCAGTTTCTTTAAGAGGCAAAGATGATAATTCTACTTCAGAGGGGGCGGCAGAGTTGGGGGGGGGAGGGGGCTTTACGAATCTGTGACCTCTGGGGCTTTGAGTTGCATAGACCCACACTCCTGTCCAGCCACTGCCGCCCCCTCCTAGGCCGGCTGGGTGCCACGCAGCAATTTCCGCTCCCTAATCTGACAGTGACAGTTCTCCGGGCCTCCTCTCTCTCTTTCCCCCCTGCCAGGACCTCTCAACTTTAAGGCTGATATGGTCTTGTCATAAAGGCGGGCTGGAATAGGCTGAAGCAAGACAGAAACTGATAAATTTCCTTTTGATCTCAGATCTGCAAAGCCACTCAGAAAAAATAAATTGCAACTGTGGGCCCACCAGGGTGGGTCAGAGTGGGTGGATGGCAGGGAAGATTCCTTCTGGAGCTCAGGGGTCCTTGATCCCTCTGGCACATTACATACCCAAAGGAGGGGGGACAGCCCGGAGGGATCCCCCAGGCTCAGAACAAGGCAGGGAACCTAATTAGGTGAAAATCATTTAAATGGTTTTCAAGGCATCGCTTGATTTAAAGCATTTATCACCACCTAACTATAATTAACAGCAGGACAAACGATTGAACAAAAGCTCTCTTCTATTCAGAGGGATTATGTTAATTTTCATTAATCTTATATATTACCATCATCTCTTTCCAAATGAATGTTATCTTAAAGGCCCAAATGCCTTCTTTGATCTTGGGGGAAAGAAAAAAAAAACCAGAGAGAGAGAGAGAGAGAGAGAGAAAGAAGAAAAGATTGTAACCTGTGTTTGTTTGGAAATGTCATTTTAACAGCAGGCTTGAAGTACAGATCAGAAGTTTTAGGTATTCAAGAGTTAATCCAGCCTGAACAGGACATTTCGTTGGGAGAGCCGGGAGGCTGCACTTTCTCTGAGCACAGGAGGCTCGGCTGGTTGGGGTGTGTTAGGCCTTCTTGTGTTTTGAGGGTTTATTTGGGCTCTATGAGAATGTACCTGGGTTCCATGGTACCATTCCACAGTTCTGTGACTCCGCATGTTTACCCCCTTATTATCCTAGCCCAGAGGGCCCCCTACAATAATTGTAATTTAAAAAATTGGTTTAAGACAATGCCACTCACAAGTAATAGCAACCAGCTTAACAAGAACAACTACCACACACTTCCTGGCTCTAAGTATGTTAACTGCTTTACGTGGATTACATCACTGAATCCTTACCACAGCCAAAGGCCGTTCCCACTTTGCAGATGGCGCAACTGAGGCACGGGAGAACTTTGGCCACTTGTCGCAGTCAGATGCCAACAGCTGGGATACTTACCCAAGCAGGCAGCCTCCAGAGCCTGGGCTCTTGACCGTGGGGCTACACTGCCTGCCCACGTGGTCAGCCACAGAAAGGATCTGGTGTATTTAGGGGCAATGCAGGCTTGCTGTCTCTGAGGGTCCAGCAAACAATATTGCTGTAGTCTGTCCACCTGGGCTCCCATCTGAGCTCTGCCTCCAGGGTGGTGTGCAATCTTGGGCAAGTGTCTTTGCCTCTGGGGCCTCAGCTTCTTTCTCACCAACTTCTGGAAGCTATCCTAACAGCGTGCATTTATGAATGCTTTATTGAGTTCTGGGAGCTGCTATTTTCCCATTTTACAGATCAGGAAATTGAGACTAATTAGGCCCTGCCCGAGGTCACCCAGCTGTGAATTGTAGAGCTGGGATTTGAACCAGGTGGTAGATCACTGGGCCCCTCATAATCTACAAGCTATGTTGACTCATCACATCAAACAAGGGGCATTTCTAGCTTTAAAATAATAGGATTTCCACACAAGGGGTTCTGTGGTATTATTTTGACTGAGGTGGTTACACAAATCTACACAGGTGATAAAATTGTACAGAACGTAACATACACACAAACACACCCCCACGTGAGTACAAAATAAAACTGGAAAATCTGAGTAGGATTGGTAGATTCTGTCAATGTCAGCATCCTGGTTGCAATATTACAGTTTTGTAAAATGTCACGGCGCAGAAGTGTAGAAGGCATCTCTATGTTATTTTTTACAACTGCATGGGAATTTGCAATGATCTCGCAATTTCAGTTAAAAAATAGAAATGAACTAAAAAAATTTATAGAATTCTACCTACAGACACACTGAGGTGCTTCATCGTGTATATGTGAAAAGTTGGAAATAAATGAATTGTAAGACTTTTTCTTGCCTCGAAATGTATTGAATTGATAGTAAATGGTGTCCATTTGTTCTTATTATTACTAAGTGGCTCTGCATCAGCCACGGTGCTCAAGCACTGTATTAACCTCCATAGCCATTTCACCATCACAAGATTATAAACTGAAGAGGCTGAGCCTCAGAGAAGTTAATGACCTTGCCTATGGCTACCCACCACTAAGCAGTAATGATGGTAACATGGCGTTTGAACCAAGCCTGACGCTGGACCTCCCTCTGCCGTATTCCCTTCAGACCAGGCCAGGACTCCCTCAGCACCTACTGTACCACACCTTCTGTTACAACAGATTCATTCTACCCTGACACCATCTGCAGACGCAAGTGAGGCCATCCGCACTCTGCAGAGGAGGAGGCGGAGGTGCACAGTAGGAAGAGACATGAATCCAGCTGCCTCTTCCTCCTATAAGGAGATGGAGTGACGGCTCCCAGCCCATGGGCCCTTCTGGGGCTCCAGGGATGCCTCTTGGAGGAGGGTGTGTGGCAGGCCCAGTGGGGAGGGCAGGACCCAGATAAGTCCAGTGGGTTTCAAGAGCTGAGAGCAGGGTGTGAGTGTAGCCCGGAGCTGTTTACTCAGCTTTAGGGGGAAAGATTTCATCCAGGGTTCTGGTTGGTGATAAAACCAGTCTGTTTTCAAACCAAACACGGTCTTTCCTTGAGGACTGGGAAGTTTGGGAAGAAAGATATTGCAAGTCACCCCTGTGGATCTTTCCAGCTAGATCACCAACCAAATATCTCACTGGGGAAAACTCGAAAAGAGCTCTCAAAGAGACTCAGACCACCGTGGGTAAGTTTGGAGGATGGCCATCCAGGAAGCGAGGTTTAAAAGGCCCGTGATGAGTCCCTTAAAAAGAGACGTCCTGGGCACATCGCTGGTCCAACCCCCTCGTACCTGGCCCTGACCGAATGCCTTGTGGGGCTGCAGAAGTGTCTGTAGTGGGCTGGCTCTAACTCAGCTCTGGGACGCAGGACTGAGCAGAAAATCTGCCTCCCACCACGGAATCAGCTGGGACCCCTTGTTCTAATTGTGGCAGATAGTATCAGGCAAACTTGGCTGCGACAGCATCTCCTATTCCACACGTCCCTTGTATAATGTGACTTCAACCCTCCTCCCACTGAATGGCAGGGTCTGTGTCCCCTTTGAACTTGGTCAGGCTTCTGATTATATTGGAAGTGACACTAGGCTAGAATCATTAGATCCTAAAATGCCATGTGCATCTGCCTTGCTCTCTGAAGTCACTGTCCCTTGGGACCCAGCCACCATGCTGTCAGGAAGCCCAATCCAGTCCCCAGGGAGAGCCACATGTGTCCTGACCAACTCTGGTGACAGGCAGCATTGACAGCCAAATATGGGAGTGAAGATCTCTAACGATGATTCCAGCCCTCAAGCCCCCATCCATTCCAGTCTCCTAGCTAAGGCCCAGATGTGGGGAACAGAGACAAACCTACCCAAATTCTTGACCCCCAGAACTGTGAGTACAAGGAAATGGTGGTTTACGTGCTATGTTTTAGGGTTGTTGCTTGGCAAGAGTAGCTACAGCGAATCCCACACCCATGGTAGTAGGAGCTGACATTTACTGAGTACCTGCTGCTTGCTTGGCACTGTGTTAAGAGCTTATAGAGTCAAAGGTGAAAGGGAGTTTATTTCTGGACCAGTGATTCTCAAATCAACCCTGGGGACATGAAAAATGTAGGTTTCCAGGCCCCATCCAAAACCTGCTCTGTTAGTTTCATGCCCAGTAGCCCAATGACTGTAAGTTCCCTCACCAAGGCAGGGTCAGACCAAATCCAGGAGAAAGGACAGACCAACTGGATTCAGTTGAATGCAACAAATATTAATAATAGCCTTACCATGGGTGCCTGGCCTTGAAAACCTCCACAGCTTTGTGAAAGACAGAATATGTGGATGCAGGTGACAAGGAAAATGAGAGGTGCATAGCAACCAATAATTATTTATCAGGCTTTTACAGGCCACTTTCCTGGGTACTTTATATGTAAGACTGTTCTACCATCTTCTCACACCTACTTTTTTTCTTTAAAGACACAGAGATTGAGAAAATCTAAGTGACTTTCCTAAATCATCTAGCTAGAAAGTGACTAGGCCGGCCCTAAACCCAGGTCTGTTTGATCCCAAAGCCTGCATCTTTCGTTGTACCCTGCCGCCTCCTGGAGTAAGAGCCTGGTGTCCTGGGAGATGCTCAGGAGATGCACGGCAAAGAACCGTCATGTCCAGCTGTGGGAGGCTGGGTTGTCTCAGTGTTCAGTCTCCCTCCTTTCTTCACGATGGACACATTACTACATTCACCAGCCTCGTTTGAGTCTAGGTGAACAAGTTCTGGCTACAGGGATGCAAAGAGAAGTGTTGTGTGGCACTTCGGGAAAGCCTCCTGAAAGAGAGAGCATGTACTTTCCTTCCCATCTCCTATGAAAACCTTTTGGCAGGATTGTGGACATGATGTCTGGAGCTCTAACAACTGTTTAGGCCATGAGGAGGAGTGTACTCACCAGGAATGGCAGAGGAATGCCAGAAGCAGCCTGGGAACAAGAAGACTGCAGAGCTACACTCCAGTGCCCGGGTCATCTGCCTCAGGTCACCGTTTAGGCACGAGAGTGAGCTGCTCTTGTTGAGGTCACTGTCACATTGAGTCTTGTTTCCCCTCAGCTGACTCGGATCCAAAGTGATACAATGGGTAGCTGATGAGGCTTTGTGGACGTGAATCAACTTGGGTGGGGTTTTGACAGATGGGTAGGACATGTGGGGACGAGGAAGCACTTCCTTATAGGTCCTGGGAACAGCAAGAGTGAGGAGGGTCCTTGACATGGTGTGTGGAGTATGACAGGGAGATTAGGGGCTAAGCAGAGTTGGGACAACATTTTGTAAAGAGCTTTACGTGCCAGGGAGAGAAGATTCACTTTCAATTGTTAAGCACTGGGGAGCCACTGAAGGTCCTTGAGTGGATGAGTGATGTGTTCAGAACTGATTTTACTTCCGTGGAGATCTGCAGGAAGAACAGGAGCAAGTGAGCCTGGGCCAGATTGGGGGCTGGGACTTGGTCCTAAAGGATGTATGCAGACCAGCTTTTCCAGTGGTCCATGGAATAGCAAACTGTCGGAACAATGGTGTGCTAATACCATGGATAATTTGGTAGGCCTTCCAATAATGATGTACAAGAAAGTGTGATATAAGAGACATAAAGAGCTTCTCGTGGTATATAATTAAGTGACAAAAATAAGTCCCCACAAAACTCTACACAAAATGATCAGTTCCTGAAAATAAAGGGAAAAAAGGAACTGTGTGAACTTTTAAAAGTCAAAAAGGTTCTTTTCCAATTGTTAGCGATAGTCACTGCTGGATGGGAGTGTTCAGAGGTGATGTTTGTTTCTTTTCTCTGCTGGCTGTTCTCTACATTGTTAGCACTCCTAATCACAGGCCAACACTGGTGCAGGCCCACAGGGCTCTATGCCAGCCTCCGTCTTAACCCCTTTGCATGCCTTAGCTTTTTAGAGGCTCACAAGTGAAGGAGGGACTTTAATTTTTTTCTTTTTGTGTTTGAGGAAACTGAGGGCCAGAGAGTTAGGGCCCCTGGGGGGCCTGATCTGGTGAGGAAGAGAAAGTCCCAGCCGAGGGAGGTTGCAGGGAAGGGGAGGGACGGCCCTTTCTCCGTCACCCAGGGGACATCTGTATGGGCCTTGACAGTTTCTAAGGCGCATTGCGTACATCCTTTCCTAACAATGCACTTGGTAGGCATGATTGTCTTCTTGTGTAAGAGGAAACAGTCTCAGAGTGCATAGCAAACTGCTCAGGATAACAACCCAGGGGAGTCAGGATTGGAACCCAGAGCTGTCTACCTGACTCCAAATTTCTTTCGAATGTCTCTACCACACTCTGCCAAAAAGGAGTGCTGATTTCAGTATGTACTCAAAATCTATCTGGCCCTCCGGGCTCTCTTAAGCCACAGACGGTACCCGCAGCTAGCACCACTTAAGAAGAGACCTTTACCTCTTGCCATTTGGCCAAAGTCTTAGTCTTGAACTGCTCAGCCTAACCTGTCTGGGATTCCTTGGCTCGACCCAACCCTGATTTCACCTGCTACTGCTGGTGACCCAGCTTCTTACCTTGGGTCTGACTGTCCATCCTGCTTCCTTAGCACCTTTGTGACCAAAGCTGGAGCTGCTTTGACCTCCTGGGGTGATGCGTCTACCCCACCCCACCGGGGCCCTGGCTCCCAGCCTCGGCCCGAGCCTCCTCAGGTCATGCCCCCTGGCTCTGCCCTGGCGGGGCCCTGCCGGCCGGGCACCTGCCTTTCCCCATCCTCCACCGGCCCCTCCTTGCCAGCCCCTCTCTGAGCCTACCTACACAGCTACCCCTCCAGGGAAAGGCCCAGGGAACACTCTGTCCCTCACTTCAGATGTTTTCCTAATTCCTCACCGTCTGATCCTTTGCTGTGTTAGTTTATCACAAATGATTTTCCAAGCCAGTGGATTTAATTACATTACACTTAGGGAAATTGGTGCCATTTCTTAATTACTTTTATAGTTGGAAAGCAATTACTTTGCAATCATATGAAGGTCTTCTTGTGTTTCCTGGAGCTCTGCAGCCTTAAAAAATGTCTGTGGGGAAACATCGCGGGCTTTGAAGAGACTGGGTTTGCTTCTTTTTGGAACAGAGGTAATTGGATCTGGGGAGGAGGGTAAGTTTTGTGCTATGGAATTGGATGAAATGTTTTTTTATCATGATCCACTCAGCTGTTGAAGCCAAAACCCAACAGTCACCCCTTACACCTCCCTCTTCCCCACTCTCTGCACCTGGTCACTCTTTAGGTCCTCGGGGTGATTCCTCTTAAGCCTGCCGCACTCTGCGTTCCCTGTCCAGGCCAGGCCACTATCACTGCTCCCCTGAACGACAGCGTGGCCCCTTCGATGATTTCCCTGTGTCCACCCTGGCCTCAAGTAGTGTGTTGAGTGGTGGTCTGCAAAGATAGAACCATCCAGAACCTGTGAATGTGGCCATATTTGTAAAAAGGGCCTGTGCAGCGGTAATTAAGGATCTCATGATGAGATCAGCCTGGGTAATTAATGCAGGTGGGCCCCAAAGCCAGTGAAAAGTATCCGTAGAAAAGAAGGGGATGAAGGCCACGTGCGGGTTGGGGAGAGATTGGAATGATGCAGCAACAGGCCAAAGCATGCCGGGAACTGTGGGAAGCCACCCAAAGCTAAGAGAGAGGCCTGGATGGGTCCTCCCTATGCGCCTTCACAGGGAGCGCACCTGCTGACCCGTGAGTCTGCACTTCTGGCCTCCAGAACCTAATGTGCCTCCCTGGAGCCAATCTCCAACAATCTGCTCGGCCACCTTGGCTTCTTCCTCAAACACGCCAAACCCATCCTTGCCTTAGGGTCTTCTCATATGCTCCTCCCCCTGCCCGGGATGGCCACTCCCAGAGACCCATGCTGCTCCCTGAAGTGGTGGCCCTGCTCCAATGCCTGACTGTAGTGGCGCCTGCCCTGGCCACCTGATATGGACGCAGCCCTGCCCCACTGCCCCCAGTCCTGCTCCATATCTGTCAAGCGCTCACCCCGTCTCGTCTGCTTCAGGCTCTGCTTCCTCACCTGGGCATGTTCACCCCTCTCCTCTAGAATGGCAGCCTTCCAAGGGCAGGGCCCTGTCTGCATGGTCTAATCTTGCAGCCCCAGCCAGAATACAAGCCCAAAAAACATCTCCTGTTGGGTGAGGAACAAATGAAGGGTCCTGGCTCTGTGTCCTCTGAGTGGGTGTTGGCAGATGAGTGGGTTGCGTGACACCCAGAGGTCCCCTCCTCTTCTCTTTGGGCTTTCCACAGAATCGAGGAACATGAGCTGGGCTCAGGTGGTTGAAATGAGCCAGATTTTGGTCAGCAGAGCACACACTGACGTGGGAGCCACAGACCTGGGTCGGAACCTGCTGGCTCCCCTGTGAAATGGGGCTAACGACATCTGATAAGGCTGTGGACAAGAAGTGATAGCTCATGCACGGTGACTGCCGATCTGCACGTGCCCTGCGCACGTCTGCTTCCTTGGCCCATCTTGCTGAGGGAAACAAAGTGGCTGGTTCCTCGTGGTCTCTCGTGCTTCTAGCTGGGTTCCCTCTTAAATACTCGAAAAAGGAAGGGGAAATCAGAGACATAAAAGGACATTAAAAAGAAAGCACTGCACCCATGGCTTCAAACCCAGTAATATGCATTTTTCCCTTCCCCACCTTGCCTTCTCCTGTCCAGCTTATGCTTCGGTGACTGTAAGCACATCATACATGCAGGGCTGTATTATTTTTAGAAAATCTTTTATGAAATACACAGTGAAGGGTGCACATATGGTAAATGTGCAGTGCTGGCTTTTCACTAACTGAGCATCCCCTCGCACCCAGCACCCCAGGACCCCTGTACCTTCATGCATCCACTCCTTACCTGAGGTCACAAGGGCTGCTATAACAGAATGCCATTAACTGGGCAGCTTATAAACAACAGAAATGTATTGCTCACAGTTCTGGAGGCTGGAAGTCCAAGATCAGGTGCCAGCATGGGTGAGGGCCCTCTTCTGGGTGCAGACACATGACTTCTCACTGTGTCCTCGCAGGGTGGAAGGGGCAGGAGTTCTTGGAGCCTCTGAGGCATGATCCCATTTGTGAGGGCTCCATCCTCACAAGCTGATCCTGCCCAAAGGCCCCAACCCCTAACACCATCCCCTTGAGGGCTGGGCTGCTTCTGGCTCTGCCTGCGGAGGAACACAGACATCCAGCCCATGGCATTCCATCCCGGCTCCCCCAAACCCATGACCTTCATGCAAGTTACACTCATTCCACCTGACGGCCCCAAAGCTTTGACCTGTTTCTTCATCAACTCTAAAGTCTAAGTCCAAAGTCTTGGCCCCACCCCATTCGTGTCTCAAATAGGATTTGGGTTAGAGCTGAATTGTATGAAAACAACCACGAATAAAGAGCTATTCTCCTTCTTTACACTACATACTCTGGCACTGGTCAGCACTTGGCTCTTTTCATTTAAGAGTGAAAAATTCACCCTCTGTGACCATGCAGTTCACTGGGTGTAAGTCCAGGGAAAGGAAATGCCGGGGCAAAATACCTCTAAAAACCGAAATCAGTCAAAGGGAGAAATAAAATTTTAAATCCATTTATTACTTACAAACTGCAGTCCAGGGCCGTCCATCTCTCTCCTCTGCTCCTGAAGAAGCAAGCCAGCAAGCAAGCCAGCCCTTCCCTTTAAACTCTCAGGCTCAGACACGCCCTCAGTTGCCCAGGTAATTACCCATTGACATGAAGAGGAACTTCTCTCCACCCCTGAGGATATGCAAATGCACTAACGCCAGGCAAGATACTCTGGAAATGTTACAATTTCACCCACACTGGGTTTTTTAGTATATTCACAGGTTGTGTAACCAACACCATGATCTAATTCAAAAAGACGGAATTCCACTACCCCAAAAAGAAACCCCATATCCATTAGTACTCACCCCCATTCTCTCCTGCCCCCAACCCTCTGGCATTAATCTTCCTAACACTGTATCTTGAAGATCCTTTCATGTCAGAACAAAGTGCTTCCACCCCACTGTTTTTTAAGTAGCAGAGTGGGGTGTCAGTGTATGGGAATACCATGATTCATTCACAATCCCATATTGGTGGATAGGGGGTTGCCTCCATCAATCCCTTTATAATCAGCACTACAGTGAGTAACATTGTGCGTGAAGTGGAACAGCATTTGGCTGGTGCACAAGCAACACAGGGGGATAAATTCACAAGCGACGTGGTTGCGACAGCCTTAATTGGCTCCCTTGCCCAAATTCAGGAGTTGAAATCCTAACTCCCTAAGGTGATGGAATTCAGTGATTAGCTCATGTGGGCGGTGCCCTCAGAACTGGGCTTAGTGCCTTATAAGAGACCCCACAGAGCTCCCTAGCTCCCTTCTTCCAGTGAGGACACTGAGTCATCATGTCTGCAACCCAGAAGAGGCCCTTCCCCAGAGCCTGATCATGCTGGCCCCCTGATCTTGAACTTCCAGCCTGCAGGCGTTGAGTGGTGTTTGTTGCCTAGAAGCCACCAGGTTAGGTATTTTGTTACAGCAATCCAAATGGACTATGACAATGGTAGGATGAATTCCCAGATACAGAATTGCTGTGTCAAAGGCATTATGAATTTGCAGTTTTGAGAGATATTTCCAAATTGCCCCTGCGGGGTTGTACCAGACAGACACTCAGATGTGGAGGATAGACTGGGGGGCAGGTGTGACCACGGTGAGGCTGGCAGGACTGGAGAGGGGAGGAGACCACTGGCATTCCTGCTGAGGGATGAAGGTGGCCTGATCTGAGGCCACAGTAGTCAGGTAGGTGAAGCAGAGCAAAATACACTTGGGAGGTAAAAATCAAAGGGCAAGGGTGTGGTGATTGGCTAGAGAAATGTCTGTGAGGGGAGGAGAGTGAGAATTACTCAGGATGATTCCAGGGGCAGGCAGAATTGGCCCACTGTCTCCTACTATCCATTCTGACCTTCTTCCGTAGTAATTGAGTTTCTAGCTGGGCAAACGATAGTCCAGACAGTGACTAATTTCCCAGAATCTCTTGCAGCCAGGTCTCAAGTTATGCCCAATGAGACGCCAGGAGAGGTGATGTATACGACTTCCCGGGCATGCCCTTAAGTGCAGTAGCACACCTTCCTCTGTTCCCTTTCTGCTCACTGGCTGGAGTGTGGGTGTGAGGGCAAGAGCTAAAGGTACGATCTTGAACCAGGAGGCAGAAGTTTCTTGTTAAGGCAGAGCAAGAAGTTACCGGGAGCTTGAATCCCTGATAAGATAGAAGTGAATATCCATTTTGTTAAGCGGGGTCTCTGTTGGAGCTGCTAAACCCAAACTGTTGGGTGCTCTTGGTTTATGCCCTTCACTAAAATGGGGGTGCTGGGGAGACAGTGAAGCTGTTTATCTTTCCAGATACTGAGAACCCCTGCACCAGGTGCTGTGCTGGAGGCTGGGGTACAGTGTGGCCAGGGAAGATAGAGGTCCCTCACCTAGGGACCCTGCAGAAGGGCCTGAGCTGACATGGGATCCCAGGCCTCCCCAAGGGGGTGACATTTAAGCTGAGACCTGTAGGAGGAGGAGGAGGGCCAAGGTGGGCAGGAGACAGCATTTCAGGCAGAGGGAACAACAGAAAGCAGCATGTCTGAGGCTCGGCAAGAAGCTCAGTATGAAAGTGAGACTTACACAGACGGACCACACCTGCTCCAGCTCTCCTGGTGGATTATGGTCATGGGGGGAATACTCAGTTATCACTGTTAACTTTTTAGAAAGGTTCTTCCTAGGTTCAGGGCTCGGAGATATCCTTCAGTAAATGACACGCTGACCTGCATCTGGAGCTCTCTTCCTAGCATCAATGTCACTGCATTATCCAGTGGGTCCCCCCTGATACTCCCAAGCTAATTGACTTCAGGGAATTAATTATATCTCTGTTCCCGGCCAGCAACAATATTGCCTCAGGAGAAGACAAACAGTCAGAACACAGGCTGGTATGGTGGGGTTGGAAACCCATAGAGGGAGGAAATGGTCTCCAACTAGACAGAATATGCTTTTCCTCTGTGTACACATGAAAAGCATGGGCTCAAATAGCACAGTTCAGGTCTGGCCTGAATGGGCCCACTTAGGGAACTCAGAGGGTTCTTCTCCTTATTTATCACTGCCCTTTTAGGGGACAGCCTGCCTTGCTGGGTTTTCCTTCCTGTTTCGGTCCCTATGTGGGGCTGTGATCTTTAAGGGGAGTACCTGTTTGAGGGGGACACTGGGATCCACCCATTTATTTATTAGTTATTTATTCCTTCAACATGCACCCTGATCTTCATGGCCCGCAAAGAGCTGTGTGCACGGCAGTGGGCGGCTTATGATGGGTGTGTTCAGGTGTTCAGGTGGGGTTGTTAGGGAGTCCTACAAATGGACAATGACAGTAGTGTGCAGGCTCTATGTGATGGTCTGTGGGGACACAGAGAGCGGCCCCAGCCAGGCTAGAGAGGGGTCTTGAAAGCTCTCTGGGAGCTGTGGAGAAGGGAACCTTGAGGTGGCTCTTGAAAGCTGATAGTTGGCCTGGCCTGAATAGAGCCAGAGTGCAGGGAGGGAAGAGAGCCTGGGCAAAGAGCTGGAGGCTGGTGGGGCAGAACCAGACCCCGTTCAGGGATCTGCAGCCCAGGCACAGAGAAAGGAGCCTGGGTGGACGGCAGTGACATCTGAGAGGCAGCAGGGTGGCTGTGGCCATAGCTGTGGCCCGTCCTTCAAACTGAGCATCTGCACGCTTCACTGCTCCCAGGGGAGGCCCTGCAGGGTGCCAGCAAGAACAGGCACAGCTGGGAAGACACCCCCTTCATGGTGCTCAGAGTCCAGTGGGAAACAGACAGGTGGTTAGTGCTGCGGTTTCAGGAGATATCGTTTCCTGGGGCTGTTGTAGCAAAGGACCACAAAATAGGGGGCTTAAAACAGCAGACATTCATTCTCTACAGTTTTGGGGGCTGGAAGTCTGCAATCAAGGGGTCAGCAGGGCTGTGTTCCCTCTGTAGGCTCCAGGGGAGGGTCCTTCCTGCATCTTCCAGCTTTGGGGGGCTTCTGGCAACCCCTGGAGCTCCTGCCTTGTGGCTGTGTGGGGAAAATGGAAGTTCCCATGGCCAGGATCCTCACCTGACCCTAAACTACTTTATGATGTAATTGGCCTACTGCTAAGCTAACGCTTCCATACCTGTAGGCAATGAGCTATTAGTGACAGAGTCAATATATAAAGAGCCCCACCCAGCACTCTGGGAGAAGGTAGACTGCTAGATGCAGATGTGATTCTAATGCTTGACCTGCCACTAGGAGAATAAAGCTGGGTATAAACCCTTTTATCCCAGGAACTTTCCATTGTCATTTCTTGGTCTCACTGAATCTGTAGTGAACTTCCTTGGGGCTGAAACCCTCAGGCAAGACAGGCTGCATCACTCCCTTTCCCACCTCCATCTTCAGGTGGCCTTCTCTGTGTGTCTCTGTGTCTAAATTTCTCTCTTCACCCGAGGATGTGGGTCACTCAGCTAGAGCCCACCCTCATGCAGCATGCTCTCACTCACCTCGATTTGTCTGCAAAGACCCCATTCCCAAGTAATAAATAAGGTCACATGCACAGGTACTGGGGTTAGAATTTGAGCATATCTTTTGGGGAACACAATGCACCCTGCAGCAGGAAGCTAATTGGGCTCACCCTCTGCTCTCCACCTGAGCTTGCACACACCAACATCAAAGTATCCCCTTGTGGCTTAAGAGCTACTGTTGGTGGAACGTCTTACTTGTGCTGCCCAGTGGGCTTCCTCTGGCCGCCCCCCAGAATCGACAGATAAGACTCACCCAGTCCAAGCCTCCTGCAGAGAAGGAGGGATAGAGAGCCATAAATGTCGCTCGGTTGGAACATGGGACATGAAGCCAGGGAGGAAGGTTGCCTGACAATAAAGATCCCATAGGTGAAGGATGGGATGTGCGGTGCCCTGTAGGGACAGAGAGCCAGGGACAGGAGGAATCCAAGAAAAGGGACTATTTAGACTGAGACCGATTGGAAGGAGCCAGAGAAAGGAGAAGGGTGCAGAAGTCAACATGGAAGAAAGTCTGCAGTGGGAAGTCAGCAAGATGGGAGCAGCTCCTGGGCATTTGCAGGCATTGCCACTCCTGGGATGAACTCCCAAGTCATCACAACACCTCGGGTTGGATTAAAGGACATAATGAGCCATTTCCATCCCAAATAAAACAGAGCAACCCATCATATGCCTGGGAACCAGCTAGGCCCTGACCACTCTCGCTTTTTAATGGTTTCTGGTCTGGGCTTCTGGCCTCTGCCCTGTAGCCGGAGCGCCACAGAAGGAGGCCGACTCACTGAAGTAGCTCTACACTGCAGTGTTTGGCTGTTTGCATTTCTTGACAAAGGAAATTTGTTGGGCTTAAGCTGCCAAGGGTTTGCATCTGGATCCTATGATGTTTGGCTTCGGGAGGGCGGCACGCAGAACCAGCTCGGGGGGCCTCCATCGGCCTCCATGTAATTAACTTAAGTGCTGGGAAGATGAAAGCTTATTTGCCTGATCCTGGATTATGGCATGGGCGGCGAAGGTAGGCAGAGCAGACTGTGTGAGTTATCTCCCACCATTGAAGTTTCCAAAGATAAACCAGCGGTGGACAGTGGAAGTCAGGAAGTTTGGGCATGTTGGAATTTATTAAATTTGCAGTTAAAAAAAAAAAAAGGAGTTCTGGATGCCAGTGCAAGGAGGTTAAGTGGAAACATAACTTTACATAATGAAGTGGTTAATCATATTTTGCTTTAGAAACACTAATATCATAAGTTGGCCTCATACTTTTGTGCTTCCAGCTTCAACAATAGAGCAGAGACATTAATTTCCTGGTTTGGTATGACTTCTGGGGTTTTCCTCCCGCCTGCCTCCTCCTTACTTACTCCTTTACCCCCTCAGCTGGAGTGGGGAAGATAGCTTTGATCCTCCATGCTCTGGGATCCTGGGGAGGCGGTGGGGGGGAGGATTCCTACAGGTGATTTTTAGGCCTGAATTCCATTGTGACAGCAATGATTTATTTTAACTACTAACCCAGGAAAGCAGGCGCCACCAGGATGAATACCTCCACGAGCTCCTAGCAGACTAATTTTACTGTTTACGAATCACTAATACGTTTCAGAAAAAAATAGGAAAGAAAGGGAGTACCATTTTAGATAACTAAAAAGGCTTCCAGAAGAGACCCCACGGTGCCCAAGCAGTCCCATATGGGAAAGATGACTTCGGATTCCAAGAGAGGGAACCCATGGGGTCCAGAGAGCGGCCCCCCACTCCGTGGCGGGCAGAGGCTGCTGGCCGAGGAAACACTTTCATCTCTCCCAGGGAGATAAGCTGGCTGGTCTGGATGGGACTCTCTATTTACAAAAGAAAATTAAATCCGTTTTAACACTTGCACCGTTCATAGGAAACACATGTTGGCTGGTAATTGTTTTGAACTCGATGTTGAGCCCGGCGCACCCACAGCGGGCTGCTCTGGAGTTTTTCGCGCTGGCTTGGGATGGCGGTGGAATTCGCACGGAATTTCTTCCCAATTCCAGAGGCTCCGTGAGGGGACATTCTTTGGCGGAGCTGGCCGAGGAGTGGTGCTGGGTTTCCTGCCTCCCGGTGGGCAGCACTTTCCCCTTATTGCGAGAGGGCTGCGCCCCTCGCCCCTCGGCCCCCCGTTCTTCTCGGGAGATTGGAAAGGATCAAAAGAACTCACAGCCCTAATTGAGCCCCACGGGCTTCCAGCTCCGGCCCGGAGTTTTCGCAGAAAGAGAAATAAAAGGTTGGGTGATTTTCCCAAGAGCGCCTGAGCGCGTTTCACAGCTGCGAGGTGGTGTCACTCCGAATCCGGGTGTCCTCCGGCCCTGCGGTGGCGCTTTTCAAATGTTAATAAGCACGCGACCCCCTGGGGCGCCCGTGCAGCGCGGGCTGGGATGCAGCAGGCTGGGCCCGGGACTCTGCATACCTGCCTGCTCCCTGGTCAGGCCAGCGCAGGTCCCAGCGCTCCGCGCGGGGTGGTATCAGCGGTCCTCACACTCTCGCAGGCGTCAGGATCCCCCGGGCTTTGCTAGAGGTTGCTGGGCCCCGCCCACCCTCAGAGCTCCCAAGTCCCCAGGGGACACCTGGGATTCGTGTTGCCGATAAGCTCCCGGGTGACGCTGAAGCTGATGCCTTGGGGACCACACTCTGAAAATCACTGTCCCAGACCAACGCCCTCTCTGGGGAGACTGAGGCTCAGAACAGTTTTTCCTGAGGTCTCATTGCTCCCGGGAGGGGCGGCACCCGGGGCCAGCGCTCGTTTTTCCACAGTCAAAGCAGGACCGGGAGAAGTAACCCCGGTTTTCCACGGGGACCCCCTCACTGGCCAGGCACCAGCCACGGGTCTGCTTGAGGTCAGAGGACAGCACGTGTCGGGGCACCCAGGCCGCCACTTTCCCCTGGTCGGCAGGCCATTCCCTTACTCTAGAAGACCCCTCCACCTCTCGTTCCCAATTACCCACTTTCAAAGCCCCTCCAGGCAGCTTTCCTTTCCTGTGGGCTTAAGCCTGCTCCCCCAATACCTTCTGCATCTCTAGAGTCACTTCCTGTATTTCACCACAGTTAGTGGGCTCAGTCCCCTCGGAAACATCAGAGAACAGGACAGAGAAAGCAGTAAGCAGCTACTTCTTAAATGAATGAATAAATATCTCCCCAGTGGCATCTTTGCCTGCTGTGTGTCTTTGGACGGGTTTCTTAACCTCTCTGATGCTTGGTTTCCCCATCTGTAAAATGAAAATGCTAATGTGCACCCCACAAGGTCACTGCTGATAGAGATAATATTTGTACACTGTCCAGGCAGAGTGGAGTGGGAAAGGAAGGGTTACTTCTGTTGTTTTTGATATTTTTATTATTCATCATTATTATTGCCTTTGGGGTCAGTATTTTATCCTTCAAGACACTGTTTTGGCTAAGGTTTTGCTTTTCCACAAGGCCCCAGTTGACATGCAAATACATTTGGATAAAGTTAATATCTTAAGCTATTGTTAAGGGGCATGACTGTGACTCATATTCGTTCAGCACTTAGGGTTTACCAGACCATTTCCCACTAGCTGAGTCACTTAATCCTCACAAAACTCCAGGGGAGGAAGTGCTGTCAAGTTGAGCCTTGGGGCGTTGAGGCACTTGCCCAGGTTCACACGAGCTTCTTTTTACCTCCAAGGGCAGGGACTCAGGAAAGCAGGGAGGTGCACCTACCTGCCCACTGGGTCTGTTTTCCCAAGACCCCATCTCAAAGGTGTGAGGCCATGCCTTCTTCTAGCTCAGAAAGCAGCTTTTCCATGGTTCCAACATGCTTTCCAAGGAATGTTTTTCGTGGGTATGCTTTCCCTCCCCTGAAAGTCCTGGGGTCATTCAGGTGGGAGCACCGTGTGTGCTCTCCCACACCTGAGCCTCAGAAGGTGTCCAGCCAGTCCCTCGAAGACCCCAAATGTCCCTGGGAGACAAAGCCTGCCTCACTTGGTCTTGGCTCTGCATTTTCAGACTTGAGTCCTGAGGCATTCCCCTTCCTCACACAGATGACCGTGGCTGGGGACGGGCTCTGCCCCTTCTCCAGCCTGCAGGAGCCGGTATTTGCTCCATCCTGACCAGCTTCCTTCACTCAGTCTTCAGGAATTCTGCTCTTGGCCAGGCATTCCCATCCCCTATTTCTCACTTTCCTTGGACACCCTGAGCAGAAGGCCTTTGCATCCACTTGATAGGAAACAGTGAGCCTGCCCCTGTGTCTCTTGCCCTTCACAGAACTCGCCTCCATCCAGCCAACGTGGCTGCCTCATTTTTGGTTGTCAGACTCTGCCTAGTAGAGTACAAGCTTCACAAGGGCAGAAACGTTTCCATTTTGTTCTTTGCTGTTGTACTGGTGCCTATAACAGCACTTGGCTTATTGCAGGTGCTCAAAAAACACATGTTGATGGAATGAATGAATGAAGCGGGACTAGCCCCATGAATGTCACTCAGCATCTTCCCAGTTAGCACCTTTGCCCTAGGCATCTGGCCCCAGATCTGTAAGCTGGCTGCTGGCTGCAGGGAGGTGTCAGGCATGCATACTGTCCCTGTCCCAGAGGCAGCTCTGTGATGGCTGCACTGCACTCAGGGTGACAAGACGGCTGATGCATTTGAGAGGCAGGCAGCATAAGGTAAACAGTAAAGGGTTTGGAGTCAGGTGGACCTGAGTTCAAATCCTGCCTTAGCATTGATTAGCACTGCGGCCTTGCTCAAGTTATTTCAATGTTCCGAGCCTCAGGTCCCCACTACTAAATGGGGGCAATGGTCACCTTGGACCTTGCTGGCAGGTGGATAGCGATCAGTCACCCTAAAGATGGGGGCTACAGAAATGGCACAAAAAGGGTGGATTCAAATTTTGCTATGGTTAGAGGCAGCCGAGAGAGACTTCTGAGACGAGGTGGCTTGAACTTGAGCTGACAGGCAGATGAGGCAGAAGACAGCTCCACAGCCATTCCCCCAGGAGTGCAGGCACTAGAGGCAGCGTGGGCTCAAATCCTGGCTCTGTCACCAACCAGTGGGGTGACCTTGGGCATATCACTTACACTTGCACTACACTTGCCTCAGTGTCCTGATCTGTAAAATGGGGTTCAGCCTGGCAAGCATACAATAAACACCAGCGGCTCTCATCATTATTGTCATGGGGGAGGGGAAGAGGTGTGACTTGCAGTGGCAGGTTCAAGGGGCTTCAGAAAGCAGCTGGGGTACGGCTTCTGCTGGGTTAGGATGAGCATGGGACAGCTGGTCCTGCCAAGCCACAAAGTGACCCTCCTTCTTAGGGGTGGAAGGCCCTCTGGATTCCTCCTGGGAACCCTGCCCATCCACTGGCAGTGGGTCCTGGGTCCTGCTCCTGGTCACCCGTGGGGACATTTGACTGCTGTCGAGTCTATCCAGTGGCCCACCCTCTGGCTCTCTGAGACCCAGGGAAGCCACAGCATCTCGGCTCAAATGGGCCTTAGAGATTGCAGAATCAGGGAATCTTCTCAGAACAGTGTGAGGCTTGAGTCATTTGCTCTCTTTTGCAGACAAGGAAGCTGAGGCTCCAAGAGGGCACCTCGGGCCATACCCAGGCTCTGGCTTTCTGCCCTGTCCCACCTCTTCAGCCAGAGTTTGTGGGTATTTGCAAGCATAGAGGCTAGTCGGTGAGATCTGAAGGAAGGCGGGAGCCTGGCTTGCGCAGTGGAGACAGACGCCCGACGTCAGGGACCTGAACATTCCCTGATGTTTTTTTAATGTTAGTTTTTCCTGTTGATGTGGTTTGCTTGTTCCTGGGAACATCTTCTTCCTTAGTAAGCTTTCCCCTTTGGAAATGAATTTCCTTTTGGAAACACCTGCTGGTATTTGATCCTACCAATTAACATGTAAAGGGAAGCCCAGGCCACTGCAGCGTCCAGCTGTGAACGGGGAGGTGGGGTGCTGGATGGCCAGCCTAGCAGGCATCTACATGAACTTAGAGTTGGGGCCTCCCTGAAGTAGGGTTCCTGACTTCTGCCTCAGGACCTCTTTTCCCACCCTGGGCCACTTCCTTGCACGGAAGGCACCTCTTCTTTGCAAATGGGAGCATGGTGGAAAAGTCAAACATGGCCTTGGGCGACTGTTTCCCACTTCATAGCTGTGTGACTCTGGGAAAGTCACTTCCTGGGTCTGGGCCTCAGTTTTGTCGTCTGTAAAATGGGAGAATATTAAGCCTTCATTGGATTGTTTTGATACTGAGAGGAAATAATCTGTACAAAGCGCTTAACCCAGGCGGGCATATAGCAAGTGTCAGTTAATAGCAATGAAAAGAGGAATTATTGTTATCAATGATAACGCTCTTGGATAGGCAGGAAATGGTAGCATGAAGTCTCACATCTTACTGCATGAACGGCCTTGGGCTTCTATGTTTAATAAAATCTCTGTCCCAGAGGTTGCCGCCAGGAGTAGCAGTCTTGTATTAAGGGGTTGTGGACACGTGTATGGACAAGGACCAAAAATAAGGGTGAGTGAAGCCAGGTGGGGATGATGGCCTGTCCTAAGCGGACAGCGGCTACCAGCTTCAGCCAGGAGGGACTGGGAACCTGGGGAGGCTACAGCTTCCAATTTTTAAAAAGAAAATGGAAATCTGTATTTCTACTAGCAATCACCTCAGTTTTAAAAGTTAGCCCCTGTGCATGATAATTCACAGTCACACTACAGGTTGGTCACCAGGATGGTAGTATAGCACGGAGAACAGTTAATGATTCTGTAATGTCTTACTGATGGGTGGTGACTGCACTGGAGGGGGTGCGGACTTGATAATATAGGTATATGTGGAACCATTGTGTTGTGTACTTGAAACCAACATAAGACTGACTATCAATGATACTTTAATAAGAAAAAGCACCCCTGTGTGAGTGTGCTAGGGGGCCGTAACAAAATCCTAGTCATGGTGGCTAAGGGCGCATCCCCATGACCTCATTTAGCCTTAAAACCTTTTAAACACCCTCTCTTCAAATACAATCATGTTTGATGCTGAAACTTAAGACTTCAACATATGAATTTGGGGTGGGGGGTGGGGAGGAGCACAAATCAGCCCGTAATGGCCACTCACTCAAATGCTGTTGGAAACCCTGTCTGAGCCACACACCAGAGTCTGTGGTTTTGTCTGAAGTGCCATGCCGGGAACGTGTTTGTCCGGGGACTAAGGTCCAGACACAGAAAGTCAGCCAGTTCCTGGGAGCTTTTCTTCCTTCCAAGGACCCACTTTCTTCTAAAAGTCAAAATCTGGTGGGCTGTGTGCTGGTTCCTGCTCAGGGTGTGGCAACAGCCTGTGGGGAGGGCTGCCCTCCAGTCCTGCTGGGTCCTTGTCTGTGCGGGCCCTCGACTGCAGCAGTGTCCTGCACTGGGCGCATCACAGCGGTGCCTGGGGATCTGGTCACCCTTCTTCTCCCACAGCCTTCAGGCTGAGCACCTTCACTAAGCCACCTGAAAACCCTGCAGGAGCTGGGAGATCTTACAGCCGGAGGAGACCCTGTAAATTAGCCGTGGACGGCTCCCCTTCTCTGTGTGCAGAGGATCAGCTGGTGGGAGGTGCTGGTGGTAGGGCGGGGTTTGGGGAGTGTGTCTTGGAGGGGGACACTGTCCTTCCAAGGCTCTGGAGTCCATAAGCAGAGAGCAGCACGGGGATGACATAGTCCCGTTATCCTCCCTCCCCCACCCCCAGATGACCGTGCTTGTGGCTTGGTGAGCGTCTTTCCCAACCTTCTGTTCCCTACCTAGAGAGGTACGTACCTGTGTAAGTCCACCTTTATAAAACAAGAAGGAGCTTGTATGTGCGAGGCTACACAGCCCACGGTTACGCTGCAGGTTGCAGCCTCGGGATGCAAACCCTGCAGTCTACCTCCAGAAACCCACTTTCAGCCACTTACTGCACTGCTTCCCATCTGCCATTCTGTGGCGTTTTTTCCACCCCCGCAGTGAACTATTTATCAGGACACTGTGTTAGTCCGCACTGATACCACCATTCTAAATAGTTGATACTATTTTCAATTGGGAAAACTCTTAAATGCTGGAGTTCTGGGTTTTAAATTGGCCTCTGGCTTCACCAGGAATGGGACAGAGACCTAACGTTGAATGCAGTCACCTGTCAGTGACCAGCCAGCCAATGGTCTGTGTCATGGGGGATCTCTTGATGTGATTTTTCATCCCATCTGCTTTTCTAGATTGCCTATTCTGTCTGTTTCTCTCATTCATTTTCACCCTCTGATAATTTCCATTTCTCTGAGGGAAGAGACAAAGGCCTGCAGAGCTGGACCTGATGGGCTGACATAGAGGGTTATTACCTCCCTGACCCCTTCTCCTATGACTCCCCTTTGCTGACTCTGTCCAGCCACACTGACCTCCTTGCTGTCGCCTAGATCACACCAGGCATGCCCTGGCCACAGGGCCTTTGCCCTGGCTGTTCCCTGTGCCAGGAATGCTCTTCCTTTGCTTATCTGCGCGGCTAACTTCCTTGCCTCCTTCAAGCCCTGCTCAGCTGTCGTCTGCCCTATGTTGAAGTACGGCTCCCCTGCCCCTTGGAAGGCAGTGCCAACCTCCTTCACCTGCTCTATTTTCCTCGGAGCACCCGCTCCCCCTAACATATTATATAATTCACTGCTTATGTCTATTGATTGTCTATCTCCCTCCACCAGAGTGCCATCTCCACCAGGGCAGAGGTTTTTATATGTTGTTTGCCCAAAACAATACCTGGCCAGAGCAGAAAATCAGTTTGTATACCTAGGATGAATAAGTTTATCCAAAGTCCATCTTTCTAGACCCCAGGGGCCCAAAGGCCCATGGAAACCAAGTTCCCACCCCATGATGGAATTTCCACTCTCCACTTCCAGTGGGAAATGAAACACATGGGTAAAACAATCCCTTACCACCCTGGGTTCCACCCAAAGGCATGTACGCCAGCATGTAGCAGCATCTGACACCCAGCAGGTGTTCAGCAACATGGGGCCTCTTTCCTTTTCCTGGGAAATGTGTCTTTTAGAGCATCTGGTGGGTGCAGCTGCTCGGGAAGGTTGGCAGGAGGCCCTGGAGACAGCAGATGAGTCCAGGCAGTGGACATGCTCAGGGCTGAAGAGTGTCCCCCAAGTCCATATGGACCTCCAGTGTCCAGGACCCTTGAATGTGGCTGTATTTGGAGATGGGGCTTTTCAAAAAGGTGATTAAGGTAAAATGAAGTTATTAAGGTGGGCCCTGATCCAGTCTGACTGGGGTCTTTGTAAGAGCACACAGACATGCACAGAGAGCCCACGTGAGGACACGGGGCGGAGGCGGCACCTGTGAGCCGAGGAGAGAGGCCTCAGGAGCAGCCAGCCCAGCCCACACCTTGATCTTGGACTTCCAGCCTTCAGACTGTGAGAAAATTAGTGTCTGTTGCTTGAGCCCCCAGTCTGGTGTTTTGTGATGGCGCCCTGAGCAGATTTATACAAGCCCCAAATATGAGTGGGCTGATTTCCCATCACTGAGCTGCCATCTTACAACTGAAGACCTTGCGACTCAGAGAGGGGAGGAAGCCTGGACTGTATCTCCCCCTAGCTGCTAAGCTCATCTCTAGCTTCTGAGCCCCATGTCCTTTGCCCTGTAATGGGTGGTGGCTGGAGCTAAGCCCTGAAGTGGAAGCTGGCAAAGTACCAGCTTGCTGGGGAGAGGGTGACCAGGAGGGCAGTCCCCGCATGGGGATCTTCAGCATCCAGCCCCTTACAGCATCCTCCCTCCCAGGGCAGAGGTTTTCATCTGCTTGGGAGGGAGCCTTTCTGTCTGGGGAGCTTTCAGGAGGATGCGTGGGCTTCTCCTAGCACACTGGCTCCAGGAACGATGTGCAGAACCATTTCCTCTGGGCCTTCTGATAACTCTGAAACCCATGCTCATGAGAGCGGCTACAGGAATAAATCCTGAAGATGTTTATCCTGTGAATTCCAGGCTGAATTTATGGTCTCCTTCAAGCAGTATTGGCTCACTAGCCATTAGGGTCATTAGAAGCAGAACAGCGACTCCAGGTCCTTGAGCATAAATACCTGCTGTCAACTGGACCAGGAGAGGGCGGGGCCCCTTGAGGTGTGGGTAGGGAGTGGCAGGGGGATGGGGTAGTCTGCTGGGGACCCAGTTACCTTCCAGCCCCCTTCAGTGGACCTGAGGTCATGTTTATGTATTTAAACCTACTCAGCCCCCAGGACTGCGTCAGGCCCCGAATTTATTGACAGCAATTTGTAGGCCTGGGTAGAGCATCAATTAATAAATCCAATTAGAAGGCACCTCTGTCTTGTTAGAAAAAGATGCACAAAGGGCCAGTCTGAGGCACCACTGTTAACCACTCTGGCTGCAAACATGTCTGGATTCTTGGGGGAGTCTCCAGGGTTCAGTTACGTGGGGCAAAGACTCTGGTGTTTTAGAGAACTTAGCAGCTCAGAAGTGTCACAGGGACACCAGAATGTGGGCTAAAGGGGCAGAAGTACATGGACATAGGCCCTAGCTCCCTATGTAGGGACGTGCAATGGTGAGCAGAGCAGGTAACCTTTCAACATTACTCAGTTTTCAGGGATAGGGAGTGGGATCTCACATGGAAAGGAGTGCCCGGCACACAGTAGGTCCGCATACTGGCAAGCCCCTCTTTCCTGGCAGTTTTCCTTCTAGAACTCTCATCCTTCTACTTTGATTGATTGATGCATTCATTCGTTCATTTGCCATTCAAGGCACTGATTTATTCAGGACGAGTGTCCTGTGTGCCTGCCATGTGCCAGTGCAAGATTAGGCTGGGGCAATATCCCAAATATTCAGCTCTCCCTTCCTTTCTCCCTCCTTCCCTCCCTCCCTGCCTTCATTCTTTCTTTCCTTCCTCCCTTCCTTTCTCTCTCTCTTTCTTCCCAGAAAAAGCAGCAAGGAATTTATTGGGTTAAAGCAAAAAGTACACTCTCGAGACAGGAGACTGTCTGGAAACCAGAAGCAGCTTGGTCTCTTTATCATTTGAACGCTGCTCTTTGACTCCAGTGAGGGGTGAGGGCCTTACTGGCAGGTGGAGAGGCGTTGTGGAGCAGGAGCAGACAGACATCCGAGTTCCCTTATTCCCAACATGGGGACGGCACCTGGCACACAGGAAATGAACTGTTCCCTTTGGCCATGTTTGTTGTTGTTCGTGACCGTTAGAATGTAGCCTCCACGAGAGCAGGGGTGTGTGTGTTTGTTTTGTTCATAGCATGTCTGCAGAGCTTAGAGCAGTGCCAACACAGTAGACACTCAATAATTATTTGTTGAAATGACGTGTGATATTAATACACTCATGGGCAGCTTTCAGGGCCAGAATGTTTGTCTGGTCCTCACATCTTAAAAACTCCCTGAAACTGCTCTCCATCTTAACCTCTAACAGCATAAAAGGCTCTGCTGGTTATGTCAATGATATTTTCAGTCCTGAAAAGCTCTTAATCGGCGTCACTTCCTCTCTCAGCCTTTTCCTTGGCTTTCCTCAAATATCCAGCCTGGCCTGTTGGCCACATAAAGGAATCAGTAAGAGTACTCGTGCTCTGAAGGCTGCCTACGAGCTCTCATAGATAGCATCTGCCAGGAGCCCCGTGCCCACCACGCCCACCCTTTCTTCTTGCCCAAGCCCATCTTACCTTACACTCGCGAGAGTGTGGGCTTTTGGAAGCCTCCTTTCTGGTTGCTGCTAATGTATTTCTCTGCCTCTACAATCCTAATGCCAATTTAAAACAAGTTCCCTTACTACCAAGTACATTTGAAAATGACTTGCTGAAGGAGACAGCAAATTCCCTGTACTTCTTGCTCCCAGCCAATGACCTACCCCTACCTACCATATTCAAAGGAACACATGCATACTGTAGGAAATTTGGATAGAACATAAACTATAAAAAGCCAAAAAGCTCCTACCCATCATCCCACGACTTAGAGCGCAGGAGGTACTATTTTGGCTTATTTCTTTATAACAGTATGTCCAGCTATTTTTATCTGTATGAGCTTATTAATACACAGTTTTATGTTGTTTTTACAATATGAGTGATCCTACATACTATCCATTTCTTTAAAATGATTTGTAAATCTCATTTTTAATGGATACCTAATAATTAATATGTGGTTATTCCATCATTTCTTAATTAGTCCTTGATTTTTTTTTACATTTAGGCTGTTGCCAGCAAGCCATGGGGCGATTAGCTTAAAAACCCGTGTAACTGTTTTTAAGCATACAGTCAGAGTGGAATGAAGCACATTCACATTGTCGTGCAACCGTTGCCCCCACCTAGAACTTTATTATCTTCTGAAACTCTGTATCCATTAAATACTGACTCCCATTCCCTCCTCCTGAAATCCTGTCAATCACCTTTCTCCTTTCTGTCCCTAGGAACCTGATTACTCTAGATACCTCCTATACGTGGAATCATACAGGGTTTGTCCTTTTGTCTGGCTTAATTCACATGGCACAATGTCTTCAAGGTTCACTCCTGTTCTGGCACATGTCAGAATTTCCTTGCTTTTGTGTGGAGAAAGAGAACCCTGTGCACTGTTGATGGGAATGTAAACTGGTGCAGCCACTATGGAAAACAGTGTGGAGTTAGCTCAAAAAACAAAACGAAACAAAACAAACCTACCATATTGTTGGGAAATCCAATCTGGAGAGGTCTCCCTGCCTGCTAGGTGAGACCTCAGCCCTGGAGAGGGCTCCAAATTCTGGTTGAGAAAGAATTCAGGAGCAGGTTAAGCAGGTACAAGAAAGAAACAGGAGTTGATTAAAGTGAAAGTCCATTCTAGGAGGGAGTCCGGGCAGATGTGAGTAGCACCGGGGCAGCAAGGTTTGGGGTTTTAAACAGGATCTGACTATAGGGTGAATATTCATGAATGCAGCTGCGGGTAATTTGCCTAATAGGCTGAGGAGCACACGCCTGGTGAGGGAAAGAGAAAATGTTTCCTCTTAAGAGGAAACTGACTTGCTAGGCAGACCAGAAGACTTCTATTTTTGTCATATTTCTGTCTGTAAGCAATCCTGTTGTTCTGAACCCGGAGCATCCTGTTACTTTGTACTTTTTCATCATCCTGTTATCCCTTACCTTCTAATTTGAACCCTGACTCCCTGTGCTTCCTATTCTAGCCTGCCTCAATATGATTCAGCAATCCCACTTCTACTTCACATCTGAAAAAACTGAAATCAAGGAGAATCAGTTATCTGCACTCCCATGTTCACTGCAGCGTTAGAGTAGCCAAGATACAGAAACAACTCAAATGTCTCTGATGGATGAATGGATGAAAACGTGATTATATACATATATAGAAATGAACGATTGTTCAGTCATAAAAAAGGAGATTCTGCCATTGACAACAATATGGATGAAACTGGAGAGCACTATGCTCAGTGAAGTCAGACAGAGAAAGACAAATACTGTATGGTATGACTTTTATGTGGACTCTCAGAAAAAAAAAAAGTTCCAACTCACAGAAGTAGAGACTAAAACGGTGGTTGCCAGGGAAGGGTTGGAGGGTGGGGAAAATGGAAAGATGCTGGTCAAAAGGTACGAACTTCCAGTTATGAATAATTTCTGAAACTCTGATGTACAGGATGGTGACTACAGTTAACCTTACTATACAGCATATTTGAAACTTGCTAAGAGAGTTTCTTAGTCCTCCTCCCAACAAACACACAGGCCATGTGAGGTGATGTATGTGTAAACTAACTTGACTGTGGTAAATATCTGAAGGGTAACATTTGATTTAGTCTCTGAATCATTCCCTAGCTCCCTGCCTGTGGTCTCCAGTCTTTGTGAAATTTCTACATTGAATCTTTTCAATGGAGATTTAACTCCCTCCCTTCTCTCACTGCCTGTTTCTGCGCTGTAATGAAAATACAGTTGTTGATGTGGAGTTTCAGTTTCACAGACGTGCAGCCTCCTTTTGTCCTTTACAAGCTGGTGGGCTGGTGAGGCAGCTACCTGTGATCCTCGGGTGGGCTTTAGGGGGTCTTTTTGCAAAAGAGGTGTTCCTAAGCTCTGAAATAGCTCCCCTCACAGATACCATCTTGGGCCCGGAGCTAAGAAAATTAGGAGGTGTTTGCAATGATTTAAAGCTAATTTTACATCATGTGGGGTTCCTACTTTGTCCTGGTGCGTGGAAGGGAGATCTGGGTGGGGGGGTTGGCGGCGGGTTGTGTCTCATATAAAATATACATGTCAATGAGGCATATTGTATAGGGGCATTTCTATGTTAAAAAAACCCTCATAGTGTTTATATCTCTATCAACTCCCTAGAAGTCACTCTAAGACATAGGAAGAGGGGTTCTCTCAAATAAATGAAAAAAAAAAAGCAACAAGAAAAGAAAGCATTTTAGAATTAGGCCTAATTGGTATCTAAAATGAGGTCAGTGGTCACAGCAGGCCCCCAAGTTGGCTTAACAAATTAGAATTTTTTAAAAACTAGTTTTTCAGCTAAAATCAAAATGGAAAACAAAAAGAATTACGGTCATAGAGTTGGTGTTTATATTTGAAAAAGCAGGCGATTTCAAAGACCGGTTTTCCATCAGCTGGATTTTCAACTGCCTTCAAGCATTCATTCTGAGGCAGGGGCCTGGATTCCCTCACAGTTTGGGCGTGTCCCTGCCACCCTCTCAGTGGGCCACCACTTCTCCAGTTGTTTACTTTGAGGCAAATTTCAGTATCAGTCAAATGGGCACGTAAGAGAGAAGCCCTTTCATAAGATTTAGCTCAGGACCAGGCCAAAAATACCACCATGCAGGAAAGGATTCAGCCCTGGGATACTACCTGTGTGTGCGCACAGCCCCTGGGCATGCGGCTGCAGGGGGGGATGCTTACGGCGCCACCTCCCATCCCAAGACAGGGGCTTGGGGCCATGAGCAGTAGGCCCACCCAGCCTCCAGCACCAGAGAGATTGGAAACAGAACGTACTTATCTTAGAAACGCTATTTACCACGTCTCGCTCCCTTTCTAAGTACCCTCTGTAGTCAGGCTATAAAAATTCAGTTAATATGAATTTTCTCTTTTCAAATGGCATTTGGAGAAAAGAGGAGGGGGATGGGGACAGGATAATGTTTACCTTCTGAGAGCCTCTATCTTCCCGGATCCCATCGGGGACAAACTGCCTCAACAGAACATTTCCAGAACTTTCCAGAAAGGCCTTCAGCCAACCTTTCCAAGGATTCTCACAACCACCTTTTATACAAGGAAGCAAACTTCTTTCCCAGAGCTAAAGTTTTGAGGCTTCCACAGGGGCCATATGTCACAGCTGCTTTCACATATAGGACGTCCTGAATGGTGGCCTCATGCTGAAGAAAGGCAATTTGGTGAACACACTTAAGTATTGTGGTCGTAAGTTCACATCGGTCTCTTCATTTTCTCGATTTCACTCTCCTATGTCCTATTCTTTCTTTATTTAAATTTCCTCTTCTCTCTCTCTTCCTGCTCTTAAATTCTTACATAAGTTTTACTGGTAATTATGGATTCTTTAGGGCTAGGATCCTCTCTGCCATCTTAAGTCTTTCCGAGTGTCTGGGCTTCCTCTCCTTGGGAGGAAGCACTGACTTCATCAGAATTTCCTTGGCATTTTGAGCTGGGGAACCTCATTCAGACCATTCTGGCGGGAGAGGAGCTCCCTCTGGCTTGGGGGTGTGGGCGGCTTCCTGGGGGCATATTTAAATCCTAATCGGCCACAGGAATGAAGCCAGTAAAAGTGCCAGGGGTGCCTTGCCTTTGAGGTTAAAAACCCCTTGCTTTAATATTACTGCTTCTGAGCCAGAAGTAGTAAAGTCTGCAGAAATTTATCTTCATAGGCAGAAAATCCCCAGGCTAAAATTTAAATGTCCTACCTGAGTACTCCTCTCAGTCAGGCTTTTGAAACCAAGATGTGAGACGAAATCACAGACCACTTTAAAATAACACTTATTCCTCAGGGAAAAAATTCTCTTCTGAATTCTTTAGATTCTCCAAGCAAAAATGTCTGTGCCGAATTAACACTCCCACCCCCACCCCCGCCCCTCCTTAGGACTCCTTTCCAAGTCTGTCTACTCTTTTCCTTAAAAGCCGGGGATTCTTCCTCTTCCACGGAGCAACTCAAGCTGGCACTAAGGAAATGTTGCAATTACTGAAAATATCAGAGCAGCTTCTAGTCTCACCCCCATAGCTCAGTTTATAGCCGTGTTTCTCACTCTTTCCACACTCCCACCCTGAGTTTGATATACCTGTAGTTGACAATCAAAGACAAGGTCTTAGGAAACATTTTGCAAAATACAGAATTTCCTTTGCAAGACTAAGGGGTGTGTTTGGTCAGGATTTCTGTAATTCCCAGGTTCTACACAAGAGGGCGCTTTGGTATCCCATTGCAGAGGACCCCGAGGATCCCAGAGTTGCGTGCAGGTAACTAGAGTACAGGGGTTTTGTACCCAGGCCTGCTTACTCTTGGCATAATCACTTCTGACCACAATTAAACAAAGGGAAAGTTATACCTGTGCAGATTCCTCATCTTATTTGTATACTCACCATGCATGGGATCTTGCAGTCCTATGTCTGTTTCTTAGAGCTAGCGCCTTCTAAGGAAGGAATCAGTGTTGTCCAATTGGAGCTGTGTCATTTCATACAGCCAGAGTCCACTGTGGGCAAAACTGGGAAAGACTGTCATCTTGTCCTAAAATGTTACCAGGTGGGAAAGGTTCCCAGGTGAGTCCTGCCTCCCCACTGTTCTTCATTCTCAAGTCGTTAAAGCCATGTCCACCTGTATCCTGGGCCCAGATACGGTTTCTAAGGCAGAACTCAGCCAGGTTTTGAGAGAAAAAAAAATCTGAATGAATTCCCACTGAGACATGAATTAATCACATTATTCCTACTTAACCCTTTCAAAATTAAAAACAAACAAAATTTAACAATTCAAAAGAGGGCACTAAATTCAAGCTATAGTTAATAGAATTCAAACATCAGTGTAACGGTATATAAATTGGTATAGATAAAAGTTCTTATGTTCAATAGATGTGGGCTCAAAGCCAGATCATATCACAGGCTGTCTTTGGAACAGTCACTTTTCAATAATGTACTCAATAAATATTTATTGAGTACCTACTATGTGCAAGGCATCTGCGATGCGATAATGAGCACAGACAGACAGGACCTTCTTCCCAGGATCTATGATTTGGGAGCGAGCCAGCTGCTAACTAGTTCCAGAAATCATGTAAATTCCCAGCTGAGGTGCATGCCCCTATGGCTGTTACTAGTCATGTTCTCTAGAGTCTGTCCCCTCTCCCGTCAGACGCCGGGCGGGACTGCATTTCCCATCCCCTTTGAAGTTAGACATGGCCATGATTCGCTTTAGCCAATGAAATGCAAGCACAGGAATCATGTGTCTCAGTGATGCGAGGCAGCTTTAAAAGCCAGCACCCCACGGCCACACTCCCCTCTCTGCTTTGGTAGATGTGGGAGCACTGTCGAGATGATGCTTCCTCTGGGCCTGGGTCCCAGAGTGACCGTGGTGAATTAGCCCTACCCCACACCCTTCTGCCATTCCTCAGTGAACATGTCGCACGAGAGAGAAAAACATGTTTGATCAACTACTGGGATTTGGGCTTGTTACTGCAGCAGAGCCTGGCCTATCCTGACTGCTGTGGATGTACAGGACAGGTACATGATGATGTGGAAGTCTACAGCAGGGGCATGGGAGGTTAGGGGAACGCCTCTGAAGGCCCTGGGGTTGGGATATGAATTTGGGGGGATACAAGTCACCCCACAGCAGCAGGCAATGTCAGGTCACAGCCCCAACTCCTGCCCTTTAACAGCTGTGTGCCCCGGAGCAAGTTCCTTTTGCTGTTGGAACCCAGTGTTCTCCTCGGGGAAGTGAGGTTGATCCTAGGAGCCCTCCAAGGAGGAGGCACAAGTAGGGTCAAGTGCGTTACAGGTGCTGTGGCTTTGGGAAGAGCAGAGAGCATTCTTTGGGCAACTCGTTGCTGCGGCAGGAGGGGTAGCCGTCCTCCTGTCGGGACCATCTCTTCGGCATGCTCTCTGGAAAGTATCTGTGCAGTCGGGTCAGATGACTAAGTGACAAATGAGGGTGGTGACCTGACAATCTCTTTGGGATCTGTCAAGGCAGCTGACACCCTCCTTCCCAGCCAGGCTCTACCAGCCTTGATTGCTTCAGAAATGAACGGTACTGGAAGGCTGCAGTGCCTGCCCACCTGTGCCTGCCCAGCTCTGCTCCTCACCCCCAGAGACAGGGCAAGGACCTTTGCAATTTTATTCCTCTTTCACCTAAAAATTTCAGTGGAAACAGGTAATACAGCCAATGAACGAAAACCCCAAAAGTCTAAACAAGCATACAGTGAGAACTTTCTTGGCACCTCTCTCCGCAGCCTCTTGTTCTTTCCCAGCAGGCTGCCCCTGCTACCAGTTTTCTGTATATCCTTCCTGAGATACATTATGCGCACACAAGCATATGTGCACCTGTGCTTCCTCCCCTTCCCCTGCTGCTCTCAATTTGCTTTTCCCACTGAACTCTCCATCCTGGAGACGGTTAAGATAGCAGCTCGTGAATTTCCACCTTCTGGTTATCGTCCCATCCTCAGTTGCCATTGTGAGCTACACTACAATTTGTCCTCAGTCCCCTGTTGATGGATATGCAGGTTGTTTGCAATATTTTGGACCAGTTATTTTAACTCTGTCTGCCTCAATTTCTCATTTGTGAAGAAACGGCTTGACCCAAGATAATGAATGGTTCAATACATACTAACTGTAAAGGGGGCTATTTTGGTCATTATTATTTTTCTCTTATTTTGGTTTCATTCATTTATTCACTAGTACTCTGAACCTAAGTGCATGCTGTTCCCTCTTCTTTCACACACTGTTCCCCTTTCCTTCCTTTCTTATCTCTATGCCTCGTCCTTGGGTGGCCCAGCTATATGGTATTATAGTGCCTTGTCTCTACTAACGCAAATCACAAATGAAAGCATGCTGTGTCAATACCAATGAATTAATTCACAAAAAGAAAATGTTAGGCTGAAAGGACATTTATGTTATCACATTTCTCATTCATTCATTTAAAAATATTTTTTGAGCGCCTGCTTTGTGCTGGGCGCTGTGGTAGGCACCCATGGTCCTATGTCATATCTGAGGTGCCAAGACAGTTCATCAGATGCAAAAGAATTTGTGAGAGCGCCCCCCCATGGTGCATTATCTTCAAAAGAAATATTCAAGAATGGTGGCATGACTCGGACTCTTAACCCAAGGTGAGGACATTAAGAGAGCAACTGGCTTCAAGGGCTTGGGGACTAGGGAATGCTACCTTTCAAATCCCCCAAACCTGGTAAACGGGCACCCAAAGGGTCAGCCGGAGGGCTTGCTCTGCGTCCCCTGTTGCTGGACACAGAGCCTGCCTCTCGCTAGAGGAAGCTGAAGGGCCCGGCTGTGAGAACACAACAGCTCCCTGGAAATCTTCCGGCCCCCTCCTTCCTTCTCTGCACTTCAGCTCTTGCGGGGTGAAGAAGAGCAGCCAGCCTGGGGGAGTCGGTGAGAGAGAGAGAGGATGAGGGGCCCCCTTCCCTGCGCGGGTGCCCGTGCGGAGTGGCCGGAGCCGCGGAGCGGCAACTCCACGTTTAAACCGAGCTCTGCGTTTTCGTTATTACCTGGGGTTAGATCTTCCGGCCAAACGGAGACCATGATTATGACTATAGTGGCGGTGCACTTTCTATTACCTGGGAGGGAGCAGGACAGTTGGGATGATGGGAGTTCCCCGGCAGGGGATCAGGGGCAGGTCGGAGGGGACAGCAGGATTGCACCCGCGGGTGGGGAGTGCGGACGCTCTGCCCGGGGGTACCTGGTGTCACGTGATGCGCCGTCCCTGGTTAACAGACGTGCGCTCATTGCGTCCTGTGCTCCCAGAGGGCGGGTTCTGTCTGCACTGCCCCCTGCTTTTCCCCAGGGGCTGGCATCGTACCTGGCATTCCCTTTAGCTCTAGCACGGAGCACAGGTGCTAGGACACCCAGCCGATGCCCAATGATATTTGCTGAGAAAATGGCTGAGGCACGTGACAGCCCAAATGTCCTGCTGCCTGGGACTTTATTTCATGGCATCAGTTGGTTGGATCAGCAGAAGTGGAGGCCTGGGCCGTGGTGGGTGGAAGCCGCCTTCAGGTAAGATGTGCCTCGCGGGGCCCAGGCAAGCGGAAACGTCCAGACAGATCCCCTCGGGCCGACTCAGCCTCCGGGTCTGTGAGAGGGTTGATGGTGCCTGCCGAAGGGGAGGCGGTGGGAAACAGTGGTCCTCACGGGGTTGGGGCTGCATTTCTGTTCCTTAAATTGACAGCTGTGCGGCCACACACAGGTTACTAAGACAGTTTCCTTATTCAGTGCCTACTCTGTACCAGGGGTGTACTAATGCTTTATGGATAGGAGCTGCTGTACCCTTCATGACAGCCCTAGGAAGTAGGCTACTATTTCTGTCCCAATATTACCGTTGAGGAAGCAGGCACAGAGAGGTTAAGCCACTTGCATGTGGTCACACAGCAAATCGCAAAACTGGTGTAGAGTGATGTGTATTAGTCAGCTGGACTGGCTGACTTAAACGTTTTCTCACCGTTTTGGAGGCTGGAAGATCAAAGAGCCAGCAGGGTTGGTTCCTCCTGAGGCCTGGCTCCTTGGCTTGTAGATTGCCGTCCTCTCCCTGTGTCTTCACATGGCCTTTTCTCTGTGCACTCTCTCTGCTGGGGTCTCATCCTCTTCTTTTAAGGACACCAGTCCTATTGGATCAGGGTGCCCCCCTTATGACCTCATTTAACCTTAACTACCTCCTTAGGGACCCTAACAGTCACACTTAGGAAATATGAATTTCCAGAGGACACAGTTCAGTCCACACGGGAACATGCACTGTCTGCTCCAGAATCTGGGTTCTTCACACCCTCTTTTCATTTTTCTAGGTCTCAATTTTATCACATATAAAAGTATAATTTTAATGATATCTATATTAAAAAGTTGTCTGAGAATCAAATGAGATGATATGTAAGGGCTTTTTAAAACAATAAAACACCATTGAAATGTGAAGATATTAAAAAGTAAACCTCACAGAGATGAGGAGATGCAGGCTGATGTTTAGGGCCATATGGTAGCTGGCTGGTTAGAAAGACACTCTTTGTGACAACGTTCAAAAATTAACCTTCTCTTGCTCACTCCTCCCCATCACCTTCTCAGAGAGATGTCAGGCTATTTCCTACTACTTGTTCAGAGCTAAGCTCAAGTACTGCCTCCTACAGGAAGCCTTCCTAGATCTCTCTAGACTTCCTTTTTCTCCCAACAGCCCTGGTATTCCCTTTAGCTCTAGCATAGAGCACAGGTGCTAGGACAGCCTGTTATTTTCCAGCCTCTTCCCAGACTGAAGCTCCTTGGACGAGTGTCCTCATCTTATTTTCTGTTTACCATGGTGTCTCAAGCATACCCAGCATGCAGCATGTGGTCAGTGAAGTGTTGAGGTGAGTGGCCCAAATTTTTTCTTTTCTGATAGGTTTTTCCATTTCACCTTTCCAGCTTTAATCTGTTTCCCCCCTCCTCCTATTCTTCTATCTTCATTTCTAAATGTTTCTCTTTTCTGAGTTCAAAGCATAACATGCCCTCCCTAGAAAAGCTGGCAAATTTGAAGAATCACATGTAAAATTAAAAACCATGATACCACTACCTGGATGTTTTCTTTAAGCAAAGTTTCTTTAACTCCTTGTCTTCTGCACATACATTTTCTGAACAATCATCCTGACTCTGTGCATGCAGTTTTGTATCCTGTAATTTTTTTCTTTTTTTTATATTCTGTCAAGCATATTCTCACGTCATTACAGCTGCTTTGCAAACATTAGTTTCATCGACAGCTGCACATCCCGTTGTCTGCAGAGTTAGTTGTTTTCCCATATCTATTTCTAGTGTTGTAAATCACCCTCGGTTCTCATCAGCTTCTTGGGTTCTGTCCTCCCTGGCTCCACTCTACTTTCTCATCTCTCCCTTCTGGTGAGTCACCTATTCCGCAAGCCCACAAACTGGTCAGGGCACTTTGTTCTTAGAGAATCATAGATGCTTATGTATGCATTTTATTTCCTCCTGAGGGCCTCAAAGCCCTTCAAAGGAGGGGATCTCTACTTAGAAAGTGGCTTTGCCTGGGAACCTAGTTTTTATTAATCCCCAGTGATTCCACCGAGTGAGTAGGTGTAAAATATAATCAGCCCATTTACAGATGGAAACACTGAGACACAGAGAGGCTTTTAGCTTCTCCTGATAGGAAGTATGTGTTCTGATATTTGCAAGTAATAGGATGACCTTATTTCTTTTTAGCTGGCTGATGTCTTAGTCTACCAGACTTTCTTAAGGAGAAGCTCCTTAATACTTTTCCTTTTCGTCTAAACAAAGACTAAACTAAGATGTTCCAAACACTGCATTCTTTATAAAAAGTATTGCAGGAGGCTAGAGAACATGCAGACATTCAACTCCCTTCCACTCCCTCCAAACTCAGCTTTCTTGTCCCTGAGTCTCAGCCCCCAGGCTTTGCCCTGCTGTCTCCTCTGCCTGGAATGTTCTGCCTCTTCTTCCTTGGACTACATTCTTACTCAGCTTCTGAGACAGATCTTAGGAGTCATCCCTGAGGGAAGCATTTTTGTCTCTCCAAGTTGGAGTCCTGGGCCCCTTCCCTATGCTTGTCTTTGATCATACTTAACCATCAGAGTCTGCACTCTCATCCTCACTCCAGGTCGGCAAGGACCTTGAAAGCAAGGGCTGTGTGTTTGCCACAGGCACTGTTAGTCCTGGTGCCTGGGGCAGGGCCCGGAACACGGGGGCCCTTGAGTGTAAATCAGTGGATCTCCTCAGTCACAACTGTCTACGATGAGGGTTTTGGGGCCACAAAATGGAAAAAGAGACAAAAGGAGATAGAAATTTTAGGAGAGGAGAAGGCAAAATGAAGTCAAGCTGAGACAATGATAAATAAGAAAGTAAATATATATATGTATATATTACAAAATATAAATATACCAATAAATCCAAATGGTTTGAATCCTGGCCTCCTGGGCAGTTACCTTCCTTATAACAGGATGTTTTCATGTTGTTCATCCATCCATGTCATATGTGCTGGTTCCAGAGAGGCAGTCCCACTCTGTTCCCCAGCCATGCCCAGGCTGTTCTCCTTTGGGAACCCTGAGCTAGGTGGTTTCAGGATTCTATGACCATGTGAAGCTGCATGGGGGCAGCCAGATGGCCTTCCTCTGTTACATTCATCTCTCTTACTCTTTCCTCTTTCCCTTTCTTCACTCTAGTATTCACCAGATGTTTGCTTAGCACCTATAGTAGACAGCTTCCAAAGGTGGCCCCCACTATCCCCACTTCCTAGAGTTCATGCCCCGTATAAGCCCTTCCCTGTAATTGTGGTAATCTTAGAATAGAGCAAAAATGATGTGATGTCACTTGTGTCTTTAGATTCTAAAAGACTGATCTCCATCTCACTAGCAGATTCTTTCTGTTGACTTCTTGGCTTATGGCCTTTGGTGAAGTCAACTCGCATGTGGGAGAGGCTTTGAAGGTGGCTTCCAGGTAATGATCAGTGGGGAACTGAGGCCTTTGTCAACAGCCATGAGGAGCTGAATGCTGCCAATATTCACTAAGCAGGTGGATCCTTCCCTGGTGGAGCCTTCAGATGAGACCACAGCCCCTGGGCTGACACCGTGATAGCACCCAGTCAGAGCATCCAACTAAGCTGTACCTGGATTCCTGACGCATAGAAAACATGAGATAACGAATGTTGTTTCAAGCTATAAGATATTGGGGGTAATTAGCTATGTGGCAATAGATAACCCATACAGCACTGTGTGCCCTTGCCTTTCATGCTTCCTACAGGTACTTTGATGCATTTGTGTCCCCTCCCGTGATCTCTCCCACCCTGCCATTTCACAAGGCACAGGAGGATTAAACTACATTTCCCAGACTCCCTTGCTGCTAGAGTTCAGAATGTAATTTAGGTTCTGCCAATGAGATGAAGCTTGTGCAAGATTTGGAAAGCAGAATATTATATGTGGTCATTGCAGCTGATGACCAGGCTTTGGCAGACATCAGCTTTTTCAGTGGCCACACTCTGTGTGCTACTCTGTTCTTTTCAGTTCATGGCTGTGGGGCTGCTGGGGCATCACTGGGATTTCCTACAGTTTCTCGAATTCAGAACTGAAGTAGTGGTGATGTGATCTTGAGGCCAAAAGCCCAGTAACAACCCCATGACTTCTACTCTTCTAGTTAACCCAATAATTTTGTAGGTACTCATTTCTCATGCTGAATACCTTTCTTCCAAAAATACCTAGACACATTTCTATTTCCTGCATTGAACTGTGCCGTCCCCTGGGGCTGCAGGTGAACCCGACATTATTCTAGACCACAAGATGCTCATACTCTAGTGATGGAGATGGAAAGTTAGAAAGAACTTTCACGATACTGTCTCTGTCTCTTAGCTTCCTACCAAGGAGGTGGTTTCACTCTGAAGTCAATAAAGCTTAAGCTGCAGTACCCCTCACCCACATGGGTGCCTTCCAAGGCTCCAAGAGAGGCCTTGCGATTTTGTTTTCATAATTTTATAGGCTGTTTTTCTTAATAAAGCAACCCCTTCCCAAATTGTATAAGCTCCTAGCCCCTCAAAACCTGGATCAGACCCTGCCCCTGCAGAATCTCACCCCCTTGCTTGCTTAGCCTACCAGTCTGGTGTTGGAAATCCCTAGGCTTCGTATAGTCAGCCATGATTGAGCTCCTTAGCTCTAGTCACTTGCTGGGCACCTCCTCTGTGTTGTCCCTTTGGCACTTTAAAGTCAACACTTGCTCTTTCACCAAATTTTCCCTCACCCTGACCCTGGGTGGTCATCTTTGATTGAAGGACATCATTGTCCACTCACTGGCCCAATCCAGACACAAGGGGGACATCACTGACTCTTCCTGCTTGTTCCTACCTTGTTCATGGGACTCATGCTATAGAAAATTCTTGACAGTCAGTGAAAATAGGTGAGAATGGGACACATTTGGCAATTCTGTCACCAGGAGGGTGGCCTCAGAGGAAGGAGCTACCTGGGGCCAGGGGCCAAAGAGCAGTATCTACCTGGGTGACTGCAGGCAGAAAACATGATGTGGGGACCTGGCAAGTGGCCCTGAAGTCCACTCCCCAAACGGGTAAGGATAGAAGTGAAACTAGCTTTCGCCAGGTGAGTATCTAGTAAATTAAAAATGAGATGGAGTCCAGTGACAGGAATGGAGTGAGAATGACTTAGAGTTCAGGCTATGAGGGCCAGTGCAGCCTGGGGCTCCCCTTTAACAAACATTGTGCCTGCTACTTACAGGGCTGTGTCTATGTGTAGGTTCCTCCAAAGCGGAGCTTGAGATGAGGATATGATGCAAATAATCTATCTGGGTGATGGCCCCAGAGAAGGGAAGTGAGGCAGGAAGAGAAGGGGAGCCCATAAAGGAAGTAAAAGGAGCAGGTGTCTACTCCAGGCAAGCAGGGTGCCCTCCCCCAGGGCCTCTGGGAGTATGCAGGACACCCCCAGAGGAGATGAGGCCTGGGGGCTGAGCTCTCCATGTGTCTCCCTTAATGGCTCAGGGTGCTCTTTGAGTGCCCACTTCCCAGCATTGCTGGCTTGTCCATTGGCCAGGCCAGATGAACCCCTGCTGCTGGAGAGACAGAAGCTCTCCCACTGTCTGAGAAGGTGCCCTTGGTGGCCTCCAGGTGGGAGGCGCTGTGGGTGGGGCATTGATCTGCTTGTTCCAGGGGCTGCCTCTGGGATCTTAGAGGCTGGACACCTTTTGTTCGATGCAACCAATCTGTGGGAGTGCACCACTGGACCTGTCTAGGGGGGGTGAGAGGGCCAGTGAGTGGCCAGGAGCAGGAGTGGCGGACTGAGGAAGGAACTCTCTGCATGTGAGTCCAGCAGACCTGGATTTAAAACCTGACATTGCAGCTTGAGAGCCTGTAACAGCCATTTCCTTAGCCTCTGAGCCTCACCTTTCTCATGAGTGAGGTGGGGGAACCATAGCACCCACTTTGCAGAGGTACTGAGAGAATTAAATCCATCCCCAGTAGGACTACTCCCCCACTTCCCACTAACACCACCACACTTGGTTGCTGATCGGCTGCAGAGGGCAATGGATTCTGCGGACTTACTGATTTTCCTCCCAATCCCCAGGTCTTGCTCACATTCAGCTCCTACTCACCTTTCCTTTGCTCTAGTTCGAGCAGCCCTTTTAGGGCAAGACGTCCGTTCCGTACAGGCTGCGGGCGTCGCTGCGACCACCGGACAAGGACACATCAGAGTCCTTGAAGTGCACTGGCTGGCAGAGCTATCTGCCACCGTGGGGCCGTGCGGGTCTCTCTTCTCGGCTCATGGAACGACAAGCTTGCAGACAGCCCCAGTGACCTTGGCCGGCAGGCCGGTGTTTAGACGGTTCCCTCTGCGGTTGGTATAAGAGCTGCAGTGGAATGGCATCTTTGCCTCATCACTGCCCCTGTGACAGCTCACTGTCTGGAGTCTCCTGTAAAATTCCCCTCAGGTCCCGCAGGAGCTTTATAAATGAAGAATCCTCCAGTGGGCTTCAGGGGCAGCTCCGTTTTGAATGCTTTTCCTCCACACTTGGGTGTCAAACATCTGAGCACCCAGGATGACTTTGAAAAACCTTGTCCCTGGAGTTTCTCTCCCCACAACAACCATAAACTTAAAAGACAGAATGATGCTTACTTTAGGAGGCCCAGAGAGGTCATTTTCCTCAAGGTGCATAACGAGTTAGTGGCAGAATTAGGGTTGGAACCCATGCTTTATGACCTTAAGTCTTCTGGTATCTGGGTGTGTGAGAGAACTTTAGGGTCCAGGTGAAGGCAGGACTCATGAAAAATTGAGTAGAAAATGCCATGAAATCTTCCATAAAGATGCAGTTAGTGTCATCATGGACTTCATTTTTCTGTGTAATCGGTGGGAGTAGAGTAATAAAGAAATAGGTGCACAGGCCTGGAGTCAGACACTTCGAAGTTCATGTCCAGATTTCTTGAGTGCCGAGCTGTGTGACCTTGGGCAAGTCGATCAACCTCTTTGTGCCTCAGTTTCTTCATCTGTAAAATGCTGATACTTATTTCACTGAGTTGAGCTAGTCTGGACACCGTATGTCCCAGTTAACATGAGCTTTGGCCATTAGTAATGTTGTTGTTATTGTTATTACCATCCCCATAAAGGTTAACTTAAAGATGACCTTAAGTGAAGGCTCCGTAACAGGTGGCAGAAGACTTGTTGCCCTTAGCATTGCTAAAGGTGGAAGTGGCTTCCTGGTCCCCCAGGTAGGGAGGCTGCCCCGGAGGAGTAGGGAGCGTATGGCCTTTGGAGGAGATCGGGTGGGGGGGCTCCCAGGGAAGACTGAGTGAGGCAGCACCTCCTGTAGCTCAGGCCAGATGCAGGGCACAGGGCAGGGACCCTGGGTGCTATGATCCAGATTCCTTGTTCCAAGCTGACTTACAACCTGAGCGAAAAATGACATCAGACAACTTAAGAGGGAGGGACAAGGTAGAAGGGGCCGGTAGCCCTCAGCCCTTGTGTGATCTTGGGCAAGTGACTTCTCCGCTTTAGGTCTCTTCACTTGAAGAAGAAGAGATGTATTGAGCTGACCAGTCCCTCTTAGTTCTGAAATTCTGCCCATATACCCACTGATCTGTCCATCCATCCATCCATCCATGCAGTCCATCTCTCCTTCCATCCATCAACCATCCTATGCACCAGGCCCTGGGCTGCGCATCAGAAAACAGATGAAGAGGTCTATGGCCAGGGCCCTACCATTGAGGAGTTCGCAGTACAGTCCAAGGTCCCACAGTTGGTCAGTGACCCAGACTTCCATCCCAGGGCTATCTGACCCCAGCTTCACTAGGCTTCACTGCACCTTGATTCTGTGGTCCTTCCTGCCTTTAAGAGCTGCCAGGCCATGAGAGCTGTGGCCTCAGACCATTCTTCCGTACTACTCCGTGCCATGTGCTGGGATCCCCGCTCCAAATGCATTTCCACTTCTAATCCTCATTCAATCTTGTGAGACAGGGTCTCCCTGCACCTGTAAACTGAGCAGAGAACTGAGTCTCAGAGAGATGAAGAGTTAGCCCAGGCCCTCTCACAGAGCTGGCCTCTGCCCTCCTGGGCCCTGCACTGAGATTCCCACACCAGGTTCGAATCCCGACTGCACCTTGGGAAAGTTCTATCCCTCCCTGTTTCTATGTCCTCATCTGTGAAATGGGAGTGTAGTCCCCAGCTCATAAGATTGTTGTGAGTGTTATTTGGTATAATGCATGTGAAGGGCACCTCGTAAATACTCAAATGTTGGTCATTGTCATTATTATGCCTATTGTATGCTACCTGTCAAGGTCAGACATGTGGTAGTGAATTTTAAGGAGTGGCCTGACTGCATTGTCAGTATTTGATGGATGAATGGAAGGGTGGAGGAGGACTCCCTCTCAAGGCCATAGTCAAGGCCAGTGTGTTAGGAGCTGGTCCACAGATGTGCAGCTGGAGGCTCTGTCTTTCCCTAAGTGAGGTGGGCACTGGGACCACAATTAGTTCCTTTTACCGCAGAGTGGCAGGCAGCAAGCCTCATTAACCTGGTGGGTCCCTGAGCTGGGGGATTTGTGTAATCTTGTTTTCCCTTCAGCCCGCTTCCAGGGGCGCCATTGTGCTCACGCTGAAGCCTCAGTAACTCCATCACGTTTCCCGGCCGGGCGGAGGGCCTGCCATTGTTACTGCGTTACTGCTCAGTCTGCTTGCGTGAGAGCCTCGCACTTCACCTCTGAGCTCAGGCCTGGCCAGGCTCTCCTCTGGCCTCACTCCCAGGTCGGGGAAAGTGGAGTGAAGTCCCCGACATCCCAGCCTGCAGTGACCGAGACACATGTGAGCACACTGCGTGCCGTCATGGCCACACGGCACTGGGGGAGGTACCCTGTGTCCCATGGAGGTCCCCACATGCCCCAACTCCATACTCAAAGGGGTCCATCCTTTGGCTGTCATGCGGGACCCCCATCAGGGTGACTTTAGAGACTTCAGGGGGGTCCCTGAACTGCAGGGCAAGGAGCAGCAAGAAGCCATGGAGGGACACTGAGTCTGGGGTCATACTGCCTGGACAGCTCCTGTTCCCCCCACCCCTTGGCCCAGGAGACCTTGCTCTGTTTTCTCATCTGTAAGCCCACCAGCTAGGGGTGAGGAGGAGGACACGATGATGGAACACAGGACAGATCAAAGATGTTGGCTCCCTCTTTCTTATTCATTCATTCATTTGACAATCTGGAACTTTCTAGATGCCAGGTCTGGCAATTGAGAAGTGACAGGGCAGAGGTGGACAAGGGTCTCCTCACAAAATTTACTATTAGTTGGAATGACAGGCACTGAATTATACTAATGATTCAGTAGTTACCAGTGTGGTAAGTTCAAGAGAGGGAATGTACCAGGACCGAGAGAGCAAACCTGAGCTGCTAAACTTACAAGGGATTATCCTGGGGGGGTCCTGGGAGGGTCTCTTCAGGGGTGTCAGTGTTAAACAGAGACGTACCTGCCGGCGGAGAGGAGTTTGCTCTGACGAGGTAGGCATTGGGATGGGTAGGGGAGCACGGCACCAGGGCTGTGTTGGCCTGGGCAATATCGGGAAGTGCCAGAGGGGGCAGGGCGAGGGTGAGAGAGAGCAGGACAGGGGGGCAGGGACCCTACAGCGCCACCCCATGGCCTGCCTCTCCAGTGCACCAGAACAGCTGTGAGGCAAGCCTTAGGAAATATTCTTGGGGTAAAGCTCTATTTACAAATCACTTTTCCCCTGTCATATCCATCACTCTGTAGTCCTTTGTAGTCGTATGGATGGCGGCTGCCATGTCCCCTTGGGCACTGGGACATGGGTGTTTCATTTCTCTGCAGTCCGTTTTTTTCAGACCAGAGAGTCTCTGCCAAAAGCACAAGTGGTCCTGGTGAGCTCTGTCCAGGGGTCCACGACCGAGGCTGGCACACAGCAGGGGCCACAGTGCGAGCAGAGGGATGAGACAGGGAGGGTCTTCCTCTTCGCAGCGTTTGTGACTCCTGATCGGTCTTTTCTCCATCCCAGCAACACTCATTTCATGGAGAGCTGCTGACCCCATCGGGGCTCCAGTGCTCTACAGCGCTAGTGTCAGCGAGCCTTCTCAGGGACACCACCCAGCTGGGACAGTGAGCGGTCCACTTCGTAGAGGAGAAAACTGAGAGAAAAGGTGCAGTGACTTGACTTGCTGAGGTCGCCCGGCTGTTAAGAGGCAGGGCTGCGACGGGAACCCAGGCCTTGGGCTTTGGCTCTGTACTAGGTCAGTAAACGGTGAACCATTTCAACGGCGGTACTTTAGCACATCCTCCTGTGATACCGGACTTTGGGTTCTGGGGGTTGCCAGGGTCACTGGGGAGGCCAAGAGCTGTGTTTGGGTTCATTTCCCAAGGAAATGGTCAGGAGAATGTTTGCTAGAGAAGGTGAACCAGCACGTTGGCCTTTCAAGCTCAGCTCTCAGCTCCTCAAGCGGAATTTTAGAGCTGGAAGGACATAGCATCACTTAAACCTGATCAGCTTCCTGGTTCTGAGGAAACAGACCCAGCGTGGGCAGGGAACAGCGGGTTGGGGGCGGGGGTGGCTAGAGTTCAGGATTTCTGGGACCCCTTGGGTGGGCTTTGTAGCTCAACTCGACCACATTAACACTGACCCTGTAGAGGTAGCCACTTCCCACTTCACACCCTTCCTGGATGAAATATCTGCAAAAATAATCCTGCCATGAGACACCTCCTTCAATGACATTTCATCCCTGGGATTGTTCTTTAAGGAACACTTGATTTTAGGTTTTAGCTCCAAATCCTTCACGAGTCAAGAAGGATTTCACGGGAAACTTGAAACTAGGGGAAGATTGGCAGGTGGCCGAGTGAGGTATCTAGAAGCCTGGGTTCAATTTGGGCCCACCCGTTGTGTGACATTGGACAAGACATTAAGATCTCAAATCTGTTTACTCATCTACAAAGTAGGGATAAAAATAATCACTTCCCTTTAACCTTACATGGTAGCTGTGTCAGTTAATACAGATAGACAGTAGTGATGAACAATGATCATGCTTTTCATGTGAAGAATGAGTTTTCTGAGGCACTAATATGATTAAATTACTCCTTTATTAAAATACTACAATGCTTTTTTCTATTCACTCATTCATTCATTTATCATGTATTGAGCATCTAGTATGTCTCAGGCACTGTTTTAGGCACCAGGGACACAGTGAGAAACAAAACAGACAAAAACCCTGACTTGCACTTAGGATACAGTTAGAGAAGACAGACAGCAGACAAGCTGAAGAGGTAAAATACAGAGCAGGTAGAGATAGTTTGGGTGTGTTTGGGGAACACAGGATGCCCTTGGGCCTAGATTGAGGGGGCGGAGGAGTATACAGGCTGAGCTCTACAAGGCAGGGATGGGGCTTGGAATGTCAAGCTCACACTTTCACTCTTCGTGACCTGGAGAAGCACTGGAAGATTTTGGGCTGAGGAAGAGACATGATCAGGCGATATTTTAATAAGCTCACTCCCATCACCCGGGTTGAGCATATGCTGCAGGGAGGGCAAAGGCAGAAGCAGTTGTCCCAAAGAGGGGATGGTGTCTGGGACCAAATAGTGTTGGGGAGGTGGTGAAAAGTAGAATATGATAGTTCTGTTATTTGCCCTTGGTCATGGCTGCTGGTTTGCTCCCACTGTTTGGTGACTGTGGAGTGTGAGCTCATTTTCAGTGGGCACGCTGCAGCTGGGGTTGGAGATGCATTTTGAAGGAGATTTTGCATGTGCTTCTTCCAAGTGTCCCAGACACCCCCCTCATCAACAGGCTATCAACTTAATTTCTAAAACAACCAACAAATATTGACTCATGATGGTGCAACTGTTCTCTGGCCTGACTTTGTAGGTTAATTTCTCTGCTTCAAGGTTCTTCAACCACATAAGGAGTGTAACTGCTGACACTAAATATGGGTGCAGACTGTGGGAGAGAATTCTTTTTTTTTATTAAGGTATTATTGGTATACACTCATGAAGGTTTCACATGAAAAAGCAATGTGGTTACTACATTCACCCATATTGTTGTGTCCACCCCATACCCCAGTGCAGTCACTGTCCATCAGTGTAGTAAGATGCCAGAGTCTCTATTTGCCTTCTCTGTGCTACACAGTCTTCCCCATGACCCCCCACACCATGTGTGCCCATCATAATACCCCTCTATCCCCTTCTCCCTCCCTCCCCACCCTCTATCCCCCACCCCTTGCCTTTGGCAGGCTAGTTACTTCTTGGAGTCTGTGAGTCTGTTGCTGTTTTGTTCCTTCAGTTTTGCTTCATTGTTATAGGGAGAGAATTCTTAAAGGGTGACATGGTTGAGGGAGAACAGATTGTCAGTCAGCTCCCGAGGCTGGTGGCAGGATTTTTCTAATCCATCCCTCCCTGAAAGTATAGCCTACTTTCCAACAGCGTCCTCAGTTCTCATTCCCCATCATGTGTGGGCCGAGAGCCTAGCCTCCTGACCCCAGCCGGCCCACTAACACCCCAGCCTTTAAGTTGGACAAACTTTGTGCCTCCCGCAGGTGGCCACAGGTCACCTGTGCCAATCTCTCGTTGTCAGTTCCTGCCCCTTTTTGTGCCCTGGACATTTCCTTTATAGCTTTTGTGAGCTGGACTCTACATTTAAATTAAGTTTTGCATTTTCTCCAGTGTGTGGCAGAAGGGTTTTCTGGCTATCCAGGCCATCATATTGCTGGAAACCCACTTGGTTCCCCATGTCACCATCAGTGTCTTTTCACAGGGCTAGATTTAAGGTCTGGTAGCATCAGAGTCACCTTAGGAATGGGTAATAAATAAAATGCATATTCCCTCATTTCACCCCATAGCTATCAAGTCAAACTTGTTGGAATTTGGCCTAGGAATCTGCATTTTAACAAACGCCCATGGTGATTCCGATGCGTATACAAATATGAGAACCACTGCCTGTTTGACAGTTCAGCTTTGTTAATTAACCCAGGAAAGATTTACGAAGCACCTACTGTGTGCCTGGCACCACATAGGCTTCACAGGATGCAGACATAGTAATACTTTTCTTTCTTTAAAGAGCTCATAGCCTGGTTCAGAGTCGGCAAGCTTTTCCTATAAAGGGACAGATAGTAAATATTTAGGCTTTGTCGGTCACATGATCTTTGTAAAAGCTGCATAGACAATGTGTAAATAAATGGGTGTGGCTGTGTTCCTAAACATTTTATTTACAGAGCAGGTGGCAGGCAGACCCACCTGGTTTGCTGAACTCTGGTATAGTTAAAGGAGAACCATGACAAAAAGGATCATAATGCAGGCAGCTGGTATGGCAAGGTGTGCAGGAGGTCTGGCAGTGCCAGGAGAGGAGCCCCCAGAGAGGTGCCCAGAGGAGCTAACACTGGAGCTGAGACCCGAGGGGTCCTGGAGGACAAGCTGCAGGCTGTCACTGAACATTTAGGTTGTTGGCGTTCTTTGCTATTGTAAACAGTGCCGTGAAGACCATCTTTAACCATATAAACTTGTCTGGTTCTTTCCTTAGGGTAGAGGCGCTGTTTAAGGCTTTGGTAGCACACTTGCCAGACGCCCTGGGAAAAGGAGAGTTCATAGTAACTCCGCACCCTCCAGGGGTGTGCCGGCCGCAGGGCGCATCTCCCTCCACCCTCATCAACATGGTTACCAACTTAATTTCTAAAAGCACCAACAAATATCAATTCATGATAAGATGTAGTCTGGCCTTCAATCACAAAATTAACAACTTAGACTGGAAAACCTTGCTTGCCCTTCTGTTTTCACAATATGGTCCAGGTTTCTTGTGACTGAGATATAGCTGATATGTAACTGGTCTGTCTGTTTTAAGGTGCACAACATGTTGATTTAATACATTTATGCACTGCAATCTGATTACCACAGTGCCTTAGCTAAGAGATGCTCAGGGTTTGTTACTTAGTGCTGGGTAACACAGACTGTCCCGTTGGGGAGTTTGCCGGGCTTCCCCAGGGGTGGGCATGACTTCCGTCTGACGTAGGAGGAGGCTGACACCCAATCACTTCTTTGCTGTGTGAACAGTGTAGTCTGCTGAGTCCATTCAGAAATCAGCTTTTACACCGTGGCTAAATGCACACCCACATCAGTAGAAGGGAGGCCCAGGGAGGCTGTTTGATCTCAGTGGAAAGCTGGCCCAGGCTGGCATTTTGACATTTGGAAACAGTGAATAAAATTACCCATCTGTGGACCAAAAGGGATTTTTTTTTTCCCTTTAAGGGAATTGAAGATATTTTGCCCATGGTGGTGCTTCTCTCTAAAAGGCCCCTTCTGACTTGAACAGTATGAAGAATCCTTCTCAAAGTTCAATGGAAGAAACAGAGGAGGAAGGAGGGCTCGTACCAGGAGTTACATCTTTCTCTGCAGCTGAACTTGTAAGCAGAGAAGGGCGGGAGGCAGGCCAGCGAGAGCCCTTCTACAGTTTGCTCCAGGCTTTTGCAGACCTGCGCGTCTGTCCCTCACACGGCCCTGTGAGACAGCTGTGGCTAGCTCCTCATTGACAAAGGAGGTCAAGGAGACCAGTCCTCGGGGGACTGTCCAACATCACACAGCCAGCCCATAGCAGGGCTGGGGCATGAACTCGAGTTTCCTGACTTCATATTTTGTTCTTTTACCACCTGTTATGGGTTGAATTGTGTCCCCCTAAATTCATATGTGAAGTCCTAACCCCCAACAGTTCAGAATGTGACCTTATTTGGGATGAAGGTCTCTGTAGATACAGCCAGTTAAGATGAAGTCATATTGGAATAGGGTGAACCCCTAATAATCCACATGGACAGAGAGACACGTACAGAAGGAAGACAGTGTGAACACACAAAGAGAACTCCATCAAAGGCCAAGGACCACACGAGGCAACCAGAAGCTAGGAACAAGGCCTGGAACTGATTCTCCCTCACGGCCCTCAGAGGAACCAACCTTGGGCCACCTTGATCTGAGATTTCCACCCTCCAGAACTAGGAGACAGTAAGTTCCTATTGTTTAACCACCAGGTCTGTGGGACTTAGTTACAGCGGCCCCGGAAGCTAACACAGTGCTCGTGGTAGTGACCCACTGGGTGGCAATACAACTTACTGAGAACTGAGTTTTGCTTTCCCCATACTTTTTCTACCTGTCCCCAGTATACTAGAGACAGCTAACTCTGCTCCCTCCTTTAAGATGGACTACATTTCCCAGCTTCCCTTGCAGCTAGCTATGGCATTGACTGTGTTCTCACCATGGGGTGGGAGTGGAAGCCCTATGTGTTGCTTCTGCAACTCTTCCCCAGGAGGAAATTGCTTGCCCTCCGATGTCTCCCTTTTCCACCTTTGTGCAGGCCAGCATGTGGCCATGGATAGCCATGGGTGATCGACTTCAATCCTGTGGGTGTGGAACAACAAGATAGAAGGCACCTTGGTCCTGGAGTGACTTTGTGGAGCAGAGACCCCACTTACCCTGGGAGCCTGCCTTTCTCTGGGCTGTCACAAGACAGAGGAAGGAGCTTCTCTTGTTCAGGCCACAGTGTTTTAGGAACTTTGCGTTATAGCAGCTTAGACCTCATACTTTAATGTGTGTATTTGCCCTTTGCTGCCTTTGAAAATGGTTGTGAAGCAGACTTGAAGCTGAAGTTGTACTCCAATGATCTGATTAAGTGCTTTTTTAAAACAGCTTTCTCAAAGTCTACTGACTTACAGTAAACTGCACATATTTAAAGTGCATGATTTGATAAGCTTTGACGTAAGTATATGCCTATGAATTTGTCACTGCAATACAGATAATGAGCTGTTGCCTTGGGAAGTTTTGACTCACTGGGCTTTGTTCCCCAGAAGCCCTCACTCTTCAGTGAGGAGAGAGGACAATGAGTGCTTCTGAGAGCTGTTAGTGGGAAGAGAGATCCCTGGAGCTGGGAATGGGACAGAGAAGGTGGGGCCTTATATCTGGAGGCTGAACTGCAGAGGGCCTGGGAACCTGAATCCTTCAGAAGGCTCTCGAGTGATTCTAGTATAGTCAAGTCAGAGAAAATCTGGTCTGAAGTCCTTTCCTGGGGGATGTAGTGAGTTCAGGGCAAGCCAGGCTTCAATTCTCTATCCCCGCCCTTTCCACACATCCACATGGTCTGAAACAGAGTATTAACTTTATGTTCTACAAAGAAAACAAGGACAAAAACCTTGTTATTTTTCTGATTAATGGGGAAGCTGTCCAATTGGCGACATTTGCATTACATCTCTGTAATATTAAACTCATGCTTCTTTAGTTTTCATTTATTTTATTGGATTGTATGGAGATGTTTTAAGAGTAAGGCTGAGTGGGTGGGGGTGGGAATCTGGGATGGAGGCCATTTCTGCCATATGCAGAAGGCCAGCGCTGTGTAAGAAGACTTAGGCAGACAAGGATTCCTTCACTCAGTGAAAGTTTTCTTCTTCCAGAGGATATCTGGCTTCATAATTTATAACAAGCCGAAGGCTTTTCTGGTTCCCTGTTTAGAAAGTGGATTCCTTACTGTGCAGTTCCCACTCAGAGCTTCCTTCCTGCAGCACTATGACTGCCTGGAATATAAATTCTCAGAGGAATGTCCAAGACCACAGGCACTACATTCTCCGCTACTCTTAAATGTTGTGATTCTCCATAAATAACCCACAGCCAAAGCAAGGCGTTTTGTTTTGATTTGTCACAAAGAGTTTTCCAGCCTGTTTTTATTACCCAAGTGAGAGCATCTCAGTGTCCAAGAGCGGATGCTCTGAGCCGGGTGCTGTGTTAGGGACACTCAGTCTGCCTGGTGAGGGTCTCCGGGCCCCCAGATGTCTGCCCTGCAGAGGCATTGTGGACCCCAGGCCCTGGCACCATCACCTCCAGCAGCATCAGTGGTGGCCTGCTGGGAAAACTTCAAGCAGAGAAGCAGCAGAGTCCACAGGAGTGGTGACCACCTGGGCAACTGTGCTCTACCTGGACTGGACTCACCATGGAAAGCGCTTTCAGGGAGGGACCTGTCCTGAGGATGCTCTAAGACTGAGAGGGAAGGAGGAACTTGTAGGCAGCAGTCAGCCTTGTTAGAAACAAGGAGTCTTGAACTCAGCACCCCAGTCTGCCTTTCCATCCCTCTGAACAAACACAGAGCTGCGGACCTGGCTGAGTTCTCAGTGGGGAGAGAGTGGTCCTCAGGGCCTTCTGAGCTGTCTGTCCTCTGTGTGGCCGCCATGTGACTCGTGGGGCTTTCCCCTGCCCTTCCCTGGCAAGGGAGCAGCCTCTTACCTGAGCACCATGTGCACAGAAAGAAGGCTCAGACAGGACCTCTGTGACTCTCTAGTTTAACTCCTGCCTTGCTCCAAGAAGGAAGCAGAAGCAAAGGGAGTTCCCAGGGCTTCTTGCCCCAATCACCCAGTGAGTTTGTGCGGAGCTGAGATGAGTTTTCAAGCCTTTAAGGCCATTGAGCTAAGGCAGTTGCCATGACAACCAAAGCCGTCTTTCTAGTCCTGCCTTTTCACCTGAGTTGAGAATGAGATTTCTTGTGTTCCTTTTTTCTAAGTTTGCAATGTGCAACTTATTTCTCCTTTCTTTAAGTTCTACTTTTATCAAAATTAACATGTACCCAACTTAAAGGGCCCAATATTCTTGCAGGGCTTGCTATAAGCAACAGCAGTCTCCTGCCCATCTTTCCCAAGCCCTCCTTGGAAGCCACACATTGCAACTCTTTTGTCTGTTGTTGTTTGTTTGTTGTGATCACCTTCATATGATGAAACAATGGGCTGATGTTGCTGCTGGTTGATTTCCGTTTTCCTCCCACTATGGAAGGTTAGGTTTACTTCCCTTTCACCCTCACCCCACCCCTCCTCTCTCCCTTCCTCTTCCCTTCCCTCCACCTTTGGATTCTTCCAGCTTCCCAGTGCATTTCCTCTTAATTTTCTTAGATTAATATGTACCTTTTTATTATTATGACTAGGTAAATGTTGTTCAGACATATCGGGTACTCTACACACGTTTGTTCCTGAAGAAACCTGTCCTGGTGATTTCTGACTTGAGCCAGTCTAGGCTCAATGGAGACTTCATCTCTGGGCTCTCCCCCATCACCCTGGGGCTTCCCAGGGCCTCTCTCCTGTAGTGGATCCTGTTTTCCTATATGCTGTATCTTTTTCTTAGTTGCCTTATTCCTTTTCTTTTTAATGCACATCATTTTACATCTTTCTGAGAAAAAGTGTTATGGGACATCCGATTTTAAAGACCCGGCATATATAAACATCTTCTGTGTTCATACTTGATAGAGAATTGGGCGGGGTATAGAATTCTAGGTTAAAGATTACTTTCCTTCACAGTTACCATGGGATTGTGCCTCTGCTTTCTAGGTTGGGGTGGGTGTTGTGTGGAGATGCCTGACACTACTGTGCCTCTTGGCCCTTTGCTTCTGACCTGTTTTTTTCTCTCTGGAAGACTGTATCACCTTCTCTTTGTCTCCGGTGTTTTCAGCTGTCATGATGATGTATCTTGTAGGGATCCCCTTTGGTCTATTGTGCTGAACAGTCAGTGGACTATTTCACTCTGAAAACTCAAGTCTTCAGGTCTAGAAAATATTCTTGAAGGTTATTTCTTTGAAAATTTCCTCTCTTATTTTGTTTTTGTTTTCCTTTCTGGTTACTTTCTCCGTTCCATATAATGAACCTCTTGGACAGGGCTCTAATTTTCTTTTCCCCCCACCTTTACTTCCATTTTCATCTATATTCTGGGAGATTTTTCCCAAATTTACCTTCAAAATCTTTCTTTTTACCATTTCTATTACTATATTTTAAAATTCCAAGACAATGTTTTCCCTTTTACTTATTTATTTTTTGGTTCTGACTCTACCTTTTATATAGCAGCCTGTTCTTCTTTCATGAATTCACTATCTTTTGTGCATTTTGTATTTTTGTCTCTGTGTTTAATCGTCAGGGATTCCTTGGATGTCTGGTGATGGCCTCCTCCTCTCTCTTCCTTCTTCCGGCATTACTGTGATCATTGAGCTGACCTACCAACTTTGATCTTCCTCATTTTCTAATCCATCTGGCATAATCCAGTCAGATAAGTCTTTCTTAAATGCCAATTCAACATGTTATTCAGCTGGTGAAAAGCCTTCAATGATTCCCTATTTCCTACTTCATTAGACCTAAACATTGCCATTTTTAACATTCCCAAACTCTGACTCTACCAAGCTATGTCCCACACTTCTTGTCCTTATAATGTAGACACTCTTGTGTGGTCAGAACTGGAGATAAGGTAATAATAACACTATGCATATTAAGATAGCAATTAGGTGATGATAATACAAAGAATATTAAGAATAATAGTAATCAATGATGATAAAACTTTATCTGTTCACAGACGTTATCGCTTTCTTCTAACAGCTTTGTTTTGCCCACATTATTATGCCCATCGTGCAGGTAAAGAAATGGAGGCTTAAGCAGAGGAAATGATAAACCCAAGATAACACAATGGGTAAGCAGCAAACCAGGACTAGATCCATAGCCCACTAGTCTGTCCACAGCAATGTCTACCAACACAGGTGATTCACCTGGGCAGCAAAGCTTCTTTAAGGTCACCCACTGATAAATGGCATGACTACATTCATTGACCAGGAGCTCCCATGTCTTTCTGCTAAGTGCCAGCTCCTCTCTGTACATACAGTGATCTGTTGTATACATTTTGTACCTTGTTCACAAATGTGTGAAAAGCCTTGGCTGTTTTGGTGCCAAGGTCAAGGGGATTTGCTTACTGTCTTCAAGGACAATCAGGCTTGGTTGGCTTCCTTCTTCCCATAAATTTTTAATAGACCAGTAATATCTCTCCAAGCATTGCAGACCTCTGACTTGGACCAAGAAACCTGGAATTGTTTAAAGAAACATTAATTTCCTACGAGCTAGGGTTATAGGCTCTCTAGAACTTCTTAATGAACAGCCACACTGTCTTTTTTGAAGCATTGATGGATTTCACAACACACATTTGAAGGTTATACTAGGTATTGTTGGTTGACCTTTCTGGAAATTAAGGTCTTCTGGAAGTTGACCACTGATGGAGTCTGGTGCTTGGTCATTTCTTTGGTGAGAATTTAGGACTGCTTTGTTAGTTCTCTCCCCGACACATGCTTCCCTGATGTCTTACTCTTATTTTTAGAGGCTTTGGTAAAATGAAACATTTTAAGACTCAATCACACCACTTTGTTGAAATGAAATCAAGTACAAATTTTGCTTTATTTTATCTTTTTCAGCTTCTTCTCCCCTGGGCTGGACTAGTGAGATACAACCTGAGCAAAACCCTGAAAACCCAGGTTCAGCCCTGATGATAATTGACTGCGTGATGTTGGACAGGACACTTTATCTGTTCACAGACGTTATTACTTTCAGTGGCTCCTTCTCCAGGGAGGAAAGGTGAAGAACACCTTGCAAGAGGGACTGTCTTTTTAACTATCTCTTTCTGATTTCAAGCACAATGGTTCTGCTAAGCTGCTTTTTTTTTTCCTGTGAAAATGATGTTGTGAGAAAATGTAACCAGTACAATTATACTGAACTTTCATAAGATTAAATGTTAATAAAATTGATGTTTGGCCAATAAAATACTTGATGCCAAATTAAATAGGCCTGAAGGGAATTCTGCTTTGGAGCAAACTCCATGGGAAACAGGATGAAAAGGAAATTAATATTTTTGAGCAACTATATGAATTTCTCCAGAAATAAAAGTATATAAGTTGCAACATCTTTGGCTTTCCCAGAGGGAATAAAGCATAGTGGCCAAAGATGTGCTGAGGACAGATTTCCTGAGTCCAGATCCCAGCTTTGCTCGTTCTTGTCTGCCAGCCTCGGGCAAGTTATGTTCCCTCCTGGTGCTTCAGGTTTCTGGTGTGTACACTGGGTCTAATAACAGTATTTCCCCATGAAGTTGTTATGAGTATTCTATATATAAGGCAGTTAGTAATGCCTGGAGCCCAGAGGTGTTCACTCTACATTAGGGATCATCATTAGAGAGTCATGGGCTTGAAATGAAAAGGTTCTGGAGAGATTATGTGTTCAGAGCCCTTCCCTGGGGCACGAGGCTTGGTTCCCTACTTTATCCAGGAGACACTGGGGGTCTTGAACTGTTGAAGGCCTTTCATGAAGCCACATAGCAGGTCTGAGATAGGAAGAAAGGAATGTTAGTGGTCAGCACAAGTGACCTGTGGACCACAATTCCTGTTCCTTTGTATGGCGACAAGGTGGTAGTGATCCAGGACACTCAGGAGAAACATCTGGTGATTTAAGCTTCTGGTTGGCCACCAGCCACTTTTTCCTGGGGTAGCTAGGAGAGTAAATTAGGTTCATGGCTGAAAAACCTTACCCTCTGGTCCACTGTACCTGCTGCCAAGGTGTGTTCCCTTCCTTTTGTGCCTGGGGCTCCCCATCCAAGCCTCTGCTGGGACACTGTGACCAGGACACCAGACCCTTCACAGCTGCTCCCGTCCACTCCTTCAGTCTCACCTGCTCCTTTGAACCCAAAGCTCAGGACACAGCAAACTCCCTGGTCTTCCCAGGACAGAACATTCCTTCCACTCCACTCACAGTGCCTCTCCCTTCTTGAGGACATGTGCTTGTCTTTTTTGGGGGAAAGCCCAGGGGTCACCCCTTTGAGACCCTCTTCTGCCTCCTTCATGATATTACTTACTGCCTCCCCTTGCATCAGCAGGTAAAACCTCTATTACAGCACTCGCCACATGAAATTATGAAGTTTTAAGAAATAAGTCTGTCCCTCCTACTAGTTAAACACCTTCTTGAAGAAAGGAACCAAGCCACCTTCTTCTGTGAACACCTGGCACAGGACTGGCTCAGTGACTGTCTTCACCTTGCCCAGGTAAGTTCAAAGTAACCAACAGAGTGAAATGTTTCCTGGAAAATTGAGACTCTTATTTTTTTGGCTGTTGTTTTATTTTCTTTTCCTTTGAAACTAAAATTTTAGGTCTTTTTACTGAAATATACCAAGTACACATATTATAATTTTACAGACCAATGACATTTACAAACTGGACAAATCTATGAAACTAGTGCCCAGATCCTCACCAGCTGCCCAGACCCCTCCTCACACTCCTTCCAGTCATTACCTATCTCCCATTTGCCCCAGGGAGCTACTTTCTTGACTTTTGATTATGATTAATTTTACCTCTTATTTTTATATGAGCATAACCAAAAGAAAGCTAGGGTGGTTATACTTACGTCAAAGTAGACTTCAAGGCAAGAAACATGCTTAACGATTAGGATGTTTCATAAAGGTAAATTCACCACTAATACATAGCAATTCTAAATTTATATACATGTTTAATAGATAGCTTCAACATGTATAAAACAAAATTCGAAAGCACTAAAATGAGAAATAAAGAAATTTGCAGTCATAGTGAAAGAGCTTAGTGAACTTCTTTCAATAACAGAATATACAGAAAAAATTTTTGTAAGAATATAGGCAACTTGAATAACAGAATTATTATTGACATAATCAAACACTATATCCCCCAAAGGCAAAATACACTTACTTTTCAAGTGTGCATGGAAAATTCACCAGAATTGAGGATATGGTTTTGACAAATTTCAAAAAATTGACATCAAAAAAATGTGTTTTCTGACCATGGCAGAATTAATGTAGAATGCAGTAACAGAAAGATAACTAGAAAATCCACATATTTCTGGAAATTATGTGATGTACTTTGAAATGTCAAAAAAGGAATTTTAACGAAATCTAAAAAACCCAAGTAACACAAATGAACATCAAAACATGGGATACAGGTAAAGGTATACTTTGAGGGAGATTTTTAGCCTTAAATGCATCTATAGCAAAGAAGCAAAGCTGAAAACCTATGCATCTGTAATGCTGGGCTGTCCGGATTCTCACTCAGGACTGAGGCTCTCATTGCTTAGCTGAGTCTCCTGTAGGGAATTGTCCTTGGCTAAGGAGTGCTGCTTTGGCCTGGCTGCATCCTCTTCTTCAGGACAGCTCCTATGCAATAACTAGCTGTGGAGGAATAAAGGCCTGGCTCCTTTTCTCAACTGTACTGCTGGATTTTAATTTATAGAGATTACTGAGTAATGACATGGAAAGGTCATGGCAATTGAAAGAAAATTTATATTACATTTCTGGAGACAAAGGGGCATTGCTCTGCCAGGTAGGGCCACCTGGGGAAGCACCAGTGTTGGTCAGGAGAGAGGGAAAACCCAAGGCCAGAGTCCTTATCAGGGTTTCTGTGGGAGATTCAAGGCAGGGTAGGGAAAACCTCAGGATAGCACTTTAGAAATTGGTTTGAATAATTTCAGCGGGCCATGAGACATAGCAGGGCTCTCCTTAGTTGTCCATACCTGGCCCTTTGTGACTTGGGGTGGGGAACACTGGCTTGGTGTGTGAGAGTTGGATAAGGAAGTGGTTTGGAGTCACAGGGGAGATGTGAACAAGTCTGGCTATTTGCCCTGTAATTAATGGATGCCAAATATACAAATAGAGAATCTAAGAAAACATAGAAAGCCACCTTGTCCTAGATGTCATCCCAGCTCCAGTACTTGTCCTTTCGGGACTGGCTGAGGCCATTTTCAGGACTGCATTGCAAGTTCAGTGTCCCTCTCTGCTCAATCCTGCTTTTTCAGTCCCTCTGTGGGCACTTCCTGACATTTCCTGTACTTCATCTCTGTCCTGGAGTTTATTTGGAGGAAACCCATCCTACAAAAACATCACCTAAATAAGTTAGAAAAAGGACACAATAAAGCCCAAATACCATAAAAGGAAGGAAATAATACAAGTAAAACTTACCAAGGTAGAAAATAAATATGCAACAGAATTAACCAAGTGAGAAGTTTGTGATTTGAAGAGGCTGATAAAATTGACAACCCTATTGTAAGAGTGATTGAGAAACAGAAAGAAAACACAAGTTGTTACTTTCAGGAATATCTAAAAAATCCTATCAATAAGAAAAATATAATACAAGAACGCTTGGAGTAATCAGCAGCCAATATGCCAGAGCTTTCATGTTTGTTAAGTTTGGGTAGTGGGGAATTATAGGCGGTCATTACATTAATCTGTATATTTGATTCTGTATGTGGATAGTCCAGAATGGTAAAAACATACACTTAAAAAAAAACTTGGTTTTCTGATACTTAATCCAGATTTTCTTCCACTATTGACAATACTGTTCATTTCCTTCTTTTTGTAATTATTGATGAAAATAGCAGTCCTGTGGAGCTTCTGTTATGTGCTGGGCACTGCTGAAAGAACTTTCCACATTATTTCATTACAATTATTCCCTCTGTATATAACAGAGCGGTCAGCAGACACTCAGAAATTAGCCAACCAAAGTTACTGTCCATAGTCAGTATAGGAGCTGACATTTGAACCTGTAGTCATGTCTGAACCCCAAGTGTCCAGTGAGGAAGGTGTATAATGCAACTAAATAAGGTCATCGTTCTCTGGGGGTAAGGCCAATGTGGTCCCTGTTTCACAGGCGATTGAGACCGTGGTTCTAAGGAGGGGGACCTGAGCCCTAAAATCCGAGAGAAGCGGAAGACTCCGGTGCTTCATGGGTCTCCCAGGTGGGGGGAGACTGTGTGAGGGTTTCCATTTCTGGGGTTTGTGTTAGTGTCCTGTGGCTGCGGTAACAAATTACTGCAAGCTGGTGACTTAAAACAACAGAAACGTATTCTCTCACAGGTATGAAGGCCAGAAGTCAGAAACTAGGGTAGGCATGGGTACACCCCCTCCAAAGGCTCCTGGCAGAATCTGGTCCCTGCCTCTCTTCCAGCGTCTGGGGACTGGGGGCAGTCCTTGGGGTCCCTGGGCTTGTGGACACATCGTCCTAATCTTTGCCTGTCTTTACATTCCCTTCTCCTTGTGTGTGTGTTCAGTCTCTCTGCCTCACTCTTATTAAGGACACTTGTCATTGGATTTACGGTCCACTCAGATAACCTAGTATGAGTGCCCAAATCCTTAATTTAATCAAATCTTTATAAGTCTCAAAATTCTTAACTTAATCACACCTTTTGCTATATATTATAATATTTACTCTTACCATATAAGGTAATATTCACATGTTGCAGGGATTAGGATGTGGACATATTTTGGGGAGGAGCCACCATTCAGCCCACTAAAGGGTTTGTGGCCTGTTGGGTCGTAGCTGAGCAAATCTTCTGGAGTGACAAAGAGGAGTGTAACACAGCTCAACATCAGAAGAGAATTTGGGAAGTATAGAAGCTGTGATTGCAAAGCATCATGCTTTGGAGTTGGGGGCTTTTGTAGACCATTAAAATACTTGATCTGTAGCACTCCGGTGAAGTGGTCAGATTCAAAGACTCTGTCTGGTATGTATCATTTTCCCTGAACACAATACAGTTATTGCAAGATGATGGGCAGTTCAAATTTTCTAAATGGAATCACATGCTTTAATGTAAAAAACACAGTGTAAAATCCTTTTGCTCTATTGATATAATGGACTGGAGTATGTGGATTTCAAGTCAGACCTAAAATTGAATCCTGGATTGACTCCCTTTCCGTGGTGTGGGACCTCAGACACCTCTCCTGGCCTCTTGGAGCCTTGGTTTTCTCATCCGCGCTTGGGCCGTCCGGCTTGCAGGGAGGCCTCCAGCTGGCCCCCAGGAGGGGCTCACAAGTACTTCGCTCCTCTGGCTTCTAGGCGCTCGTGGACTGACACAGAATGAGACCCTTCTGGTGCTCCGATGCAGGAGGAAGAACCTGATGTTTAACGATGGCAATGTCCCTGCTAGAGGAAGACGTGTAAATTGAGCTCTTTAACTGGTTTCCTCTGGCTGCACGTGACGCAGTCCTTGCAGGCTCCCTCAGGCGTCAAAGGGGATTTATGGGAATGACGTGGGTGGAGGTTCTCATGCAGACAACAGGCAGAAAGTGCCTACTCTCCGAATAGGACCAGCGGGAGGAAAATTTATAGCTGTAGTTTTCCTAATCGTGGACTGAAATGTAGTATTTCCTTCACTTATGAATGTGGACAATAAACCAAGTCAGATTAGCAACACCTGTGAATTCATGGCTACAAGACATCAGGTATTTCACACCACATGGTTTTTACCACTAAGTATTCACTAAGAAATTAGGGTCTTTCCCTCAGCTTCACTGAGATATAACTAACATTCAACATGGTGTAAGTTTAAGGCTTAGGACACGATGATGTCACACACATATATACCACGAAATCACGGCCGCAAGGTTAGATCACACCTCCATCACCTCACATAGTTGCCCTTTCTCCAGCATGTGGTGAGAAGATTTAAGATCTGCTTTCTTAGCAACTTCCAGGTATAAATACAGTCTTACTAGCTACAGTCACCATGCTGTACATTAGAGTCCCAGAACAGACTCATCTTAGAAATGGAATATTGTGCCCTTTGGCCAACATCTCCCCATCTTCCCCACTCTCCGGCCCTGGGAACCACCATTCTAGTCTGTTTCTATCAGTTTGGCTTTTCTAGTTTCCACCTATTAGGGAGATCACACAGTATTTGTCTTTATCTGACTTATCTCACTTAGCATAGTGCTGTCAAGTTTCATCCATGTTGTAGAAAATGGCAGGACTTTTTTTCATGGCTGTGAAATATACCATTGTGTGTGTGTGTGTGTGTGTGTGTGGTGTCACACACATAGTTTCTATGTCTTGGCTATTGTAGATAATGCTGCAAAGAACACGGGGGTACAGATAGCTCTTTGAGATAGTGATGTCATTTCCTGTGGATATACATCCAGAAGTGGGGTTGCTGAGAAAGTACTGTCTGACCAGATTGGACCCCAGGTCATTTCATTTAATGTATTAATAAAGCAGCACATACATTACTCTTTTACAAATGCATTTTTTAGTTTTGATAACGGTATTTTAATATAATTGCTTTCCTTGGTAATCCTCTTGTTTTGTACATTGTAATTTTATTTTATTTTTTCTGAGACGACTCCCTAAGTTTCTCCAGGCTGTTCAAGGCCCCAGGACACACCAAGAATTAAGGACCCTGGATCATAAAACCCCAGGTTCCCCTGGGCAGGTCTGTTACACAGTCTCTCTCTCTCTCTAGGCCTGCTGATTTTACTTGTTGGTTTACATGGTAAAAATAATTGACTGAGGACCGTGCTTAGCACTTGTCCCCCTGTAATGCCAACATCAACTCTAGGAGATGAGCCCTCTGGCTTTCACCCCCACTTGGAGAATGAAGGAGGCGTGGAGCGCTCAAGAAAGTGCCACCGGCCTGGCGCCGCCCACCTGCAGCCGGTGCCAGTCTGTCTCGTTAGGCACTTAAGGCCACAGAGTCCACAGCCAGAGAGAGCTGCTCTCCTCTGGGGGGCATTTGGGTTCCTCCTCTGGACTGATGCCCCTGCTGACATCCCAGGGCCGAGATCCAACAGGCCTGAATGAGCTTTACTGTGTGCCTGGCCTCGTGTTAGGGGACAGAAAGATGAACCAGCCCTGGGCCTGGCCCCGGCCCCAGGGAGCTGTGGACTAGGACACAGAAATAAACATTCATGACCCTGACTGTTTGAGGCTTCCGCCCTCTTGCACGCGTTGTTCCTTCCATCAGCGCGGCCTTTCTCCAGCTGGGCTTCAAGGTGGACTTAACACGCCGGCCCATCCAGATCCCACTTGGCTTCTTTCCTCTGGCCGTGGTCCCTCACTCCCCTCCGCAGCCCTCGCCTTCGCGCACCACCGGTTGGGGCTCCCCTGCTGCGGCTGCAGCCCAGGCTCTCCTCCCTTCACTGATCTCTCACTCAGGAGCACAGGGTCTGTTCATTTTTCTCTGCTTAGAACCAGGCCTGACATCCACAAGGCATTCAGAGTATCACTGATTGGGTCAAACGACTCATTCATTAGCTGGCGCTCTGGAATTGGTTCCCAGCCTGTGCACAGCAGCCCAAACTGTGCGGCCTGTACAGCCCCTGCTCTGGACCTCCACGTCTCCTCAGCACCAACTGTGGGACACGTGGGGCGCTCGCACCTCCTGTGGTGGCTCCGTGCATGCCCTCACTCAGCACGCGCTGCCACAGACCCTGGGTGGCCAACCCTCCTGGGCTCACCTGCAGCAATGGTGGACATGTCCAGAATCTGCCCGCTGCTCCCCTGCCCCCGCCGCCGCTCCCTTCTGAGGTGCCGGGAGAACTGGTCTGTCCACTCCCAGGAACCTGGAGCACCCAGGCTTAACGGGCCCCAAGGAAAGGTCAGAGTAATGGGTAAACAGCCCAACTGCCTCACCGCCTATTGGACACATTTTGAGGTGGGCTCTCCCCGATGCCTCAGAGGGTCCCCAACGGGACGAGCCCGGGTACCCACAGTGGTGGTCCCTCATTAACTCTGTGGACTTTCCTTCATCCCCGTCACACTGTGCGTTCCCTCACCAGCTTTCTTGGATGCCTCCTAATTAAACCATCTACATCCAAATTCTACCTCTGGGTCAGCCTCCAGCGGAACCCACACCGAGCCGCCCTCTTCATCACACCCTCGTCCTGTATCTATGTCCCAAGTTCCTTTTCCTGAGACTGAGCTGGGGGAAAGTGTGAACCTCGGCAGGTGCACACAGGCTCCCTGTGCCCGGGCTGCCGTCTAACTGCTTTGGGGCCTCCCATGGTGCACCGCACAGCAGGCTGCAGGCACCTGTCCTCAGGTCTCCCTCTGGGAAGTCTAAGAGTCCAGTAACTCACCACCTTCTGCTCTTCCCAGACGTGTCAGACGGACTCCTGCCACAGGGCCTCTGCACTGCCTGTTCCCTCCGCTTGGAACACCCTTCCCTCAGTATATGTGGGATTCACCCCTGTTGTGGCTTTTGTCTCCCAACAGATTTGTTGAATTCCTTACCCCCAGTGCCTGCAAATGTGACCTTATTTGGAAATAGGGTCTTTGCAGGTGTGATTACATAAGTAGGGCCGGGCACATACTGTGTTAGAGTTGGCCCTAATGCAATGACTGGTGTCACTACGAGAAGAAGAGGGACACAGAGTCAGTGAGGAGGAGGACATGGGAAGAAGGAGACAGAGGCTCAGTGACGTGTCTACAAGGAGCACCAGGGTTGCCGCAGCTCCAGGAGCTGGAAAGGGGTCTGGAACAGATTCTCCCTTGGAGCCTCCGGAAAGAACCAGCCCTGCTAATTAATGCCTTGAGTTTGGACTTCTAGCCTCCAGAAGAGTGAGAAAATAAATACCTGCTGTTTTAAGCCACCAAGATTTGGTAATTTGTTATGGTGGTTATTGAAAACTAAAGCACCTCCTTCCCACCCCTGTCAGCTCAAGCAGGCCCACGCTGACCACCTATTCAATAACTGCAGGCTCCCCACACCCCTCAGAGCCTCCCAATCCCCCCATCTACTGTAATTTCTCTCAGCTCCATAATTGGCGGGGCCTAGTGCAAAATAAAAATATGTGGTCCCTTGTTCAAAATTATTCAGGGCTTCAAGATGGACACAGCAGAGCATTAAAGCAAGCTGGGGACCCTGTGCACGTCTGCAGGCCACACACCTGTGAGTCCACTTATTTCTGTGTACTGTCTGTTTAATTCCACTTGAACAGAAACTCCTCAAAGTCAGTGGCCTCCGTCTCATTCATTGACACACTCCAATCCTCTAAGGCCGTTCCAGGCGAGCTGTAGACTCTCAGTAAAATTGCAGTAATGATTGACTAAGAGGCAGCTAGTGAATGACCACAGCCCTCACCCAAGGCTGGGGATTGGAGCCCAGCGTCACGTGCCCCGGGGCCCCAGGCCTTTCCTCTTTACCAGCATAGTGCAAAACCGACAGCAGCGCGTGATGAGTCAGTCCTGTGGCTCCTTGGAAAAGTGTAGAGCTACTGAGCATCTCTGGCCTCAGTTTCCTCATCTGGAAAATGGGATAGTCATAATGTCCACTTCTTGAGATTGTCTGGTAATTAAATGACATAACACATGCCATCCTCAGAACAGTGCCTGGCACATCGCCAGCACTTGGGTGAGACGGTTAACTTCTCCTACTCCTATGTGCTCGTGCACGTGGGTGTCCCTGAGAGCGGGACAGGGCGGGCGGGGGGATGGCCTGTGGCAGGGTGTGGTAGGGAATCTGCCCTCAGTGTTTGGGGGTGGATAAAAGAGAAAAGGGAGACTCAGTGTGACTCAAGGCAGGAAAATGTTGGCATGTGCTCCCTCCCCGCCGATCCACCAGCCGCGGACTTTTAAGCAGCCTTTGGGATGACAGCAAACAGGCTACGCCAGGCCTCCTGCCCTGCAGCCATCTCTGTTACGACTTACAGGATGCATTTTGAAGACTAGCAAAGAACTGAATAATTGATTTTGAAATATGTGAATTCTGAAACATGAAACGGAACCCGTTAAGCATTTCATGTACCTTCTTCTCCTCCATGACAACACAGAGCTTATTTTAAACTCCAGAAATAACAGAAAGAAGCAGAGACCACCCCCTTACAATAACTCCCAGCAGTCGATGAAAAGAAAGCATATCAAATTCACTTTGAGACAGAAAGGGATTCTAAGAAATGGATTTCCACAATGTCAAAATGGGGTTGGCCCATGGATTTTCATGAGGATTAGACCAGCCTGCCTTGTTTTATGATGAACGCAGATGGTCAAATTCAGTTCCCTGGAGTTGCTGGAATACTTTTTTGGTGTGTGGGGAGGTAGTTTTAAAGTGGTTGAACACAATGGAAAGTTCTTGAGTGAAATCACTTGTTAGCAAAACATTATATTTAAATTAATAGACTTCATTTCTTAGAGCGATTTAAGGTTAACAGAGTAATGGATCGGAAAGTACAGAGAGCTCCCACTTACCCCACCACCCCAGCCGCCCGGTTTCCCATCAGTGACATCTTACATGGTGGTGCCGCAATTGTCACCCTGAATGAAGGTCATTCTTGTTTCATTAGTACTCCTTCAAGTTCATAGTTTACATTCGGTTTTATTGTTTGTGTTATACACTCTATAGGTTTCACATGTGCATAGTCATGTATCCTGCCTCACAGTATCGCCCAGAATAGATTCCTACCCCAGACGCCCTCTGTGTTGTGGTCGTTCATCCTTGTGCTCTCACCCCCCAAAACCCAGCAACTGCAGATCCTTATACTGTCTCCATAGTTTTAAGTTGTGCCCTAAGTTATTTATTGTGTTTAGGATATGAGCCCATAATAGGACATGTGTAAGATATATGAAGAAATTAATCAACACGTATTAATGGTGCAAATTTGTTTCTACTAAATGAATGCCAGGTCAAGAAATTCAGGGACCACTGCCCTAGAGATGAGCTGAGAGCTGAGCAACTTTCAATGAGGGTCTAGAGACTAATACTCCAACAGAAAACATTGATTTAAAAATTATAGTATTTCACACTTGGGGGACTGCACATCTGAATCTGCCAAGTGCCATTTGTTTACCTTATTCCTCTGTGGGTGAGAAAGGGAGGCATTTTGACCTCCAGTTAGTGGCAATATTTAAGTGACTTTGTTGGCCACCTGCCTCTCCTTTTTCTCCTCCTCTTGTAGAGGTGGGCTCAGTAACAGACGTTTTCCTTCACTGAACTCAACTTATCTTATGAATCTCCCCAGTTCCATTGTTGGTGGTAATGTATCCTCACCAATTCAAGGTAGTTGTCACTTTTGGCTTAAAACAGCCTCTTTGGGGCCAGTACTCCATTAATTCTGATTCTTACCTTTCTCTCAAATTCTTCTCCCATGTCCTGGGACTGATATAAATTCTAATGCTTGGACTGCCAGCATATTGTCCAGAATTGCATTGTCAATAGATCCTCCATGTCCAGATGGTATCTCATACTTGATAAATACTGTACAACCGACTAACTGCCTGTTCTGTCTCAGCCCTGGGAAGTTACACTCAGAAACTCACAAGCTGACCTTGTGTCTTCCTTCCCTCTGTTCTCCAGTCCTCTGCTCTGTCTCCAGGGTTCCCCATCTAAGACATGACCCTGTCACCCCCAAGCTGCTCAAGCCAGAACCCAGTAGTCATCTTTAAGGGTCAGCCTTAGGGGTCAGCCTTCAGGGTCAGTCGTTGCATCCTGCCTTGTCCTAGCTTTCAGTTCTTCTTCTCATCCACGCAAAATCTGTGCTCTAGAAAATTGAAAATTGTCATTGGTAATCAGCTCACAGGATAGTAGAGGCAGTCATTTGTGCAGAATAACATTTTTGTGAACAGGTTTATGCAAACATTCATCTCTAGTGTAGATTTCCTTGTGGGATGTTGGAGCTGCATGGGCAGCTCATGCTTACTTCGGTCGTCCCTGCAGGAAGGCGCTGGGAAGGGAAGGACATGAGCCTTCGGATGGCTGTTGGATGATTGCAACTCTTTGTCCCAAGTTTAAGAAAGTCTCTCCTTTCTTCGAAATGAGTTTCATCTTCCAGGGCTCAGAGAAGGCCCTGCCCTCGACTAGTGCGTGCACGCATTCTGCTGGGTTTCTCACGGCTCTGCTATTTGCAGCACCAGCACCATGCTCTCCTGCACACAGCTGTCGTGGGCCCAGCACCATCGGCCATGGGGCTTTTCCTTTCCTCTCCATTTCCCCTTCTCTGGGAGCTTTAAGGTGTGTAAAGGGCAAGGCATTTAAAGGATACAACTGGATCTGAAAAACTGATCTTGAGAATCTTTGCCAGTTTTAGACCTTCCTGAATCTATTGGAAAGAAATTGCCATGCTCCTGAGGCATGGATGTTCTGAGCTTGCGGAGAACACTGGGCACAAGCAGGGGAGCAGAAGGGGCCAGTGTGTGGGTGGGAGACATCCATGGCTGTCCAGCCCCAACACCGTCCTTCTCTGACTAATCAAATGACCATCCCCTTGCTCAGGGACACAGACGTTGGTGCAGCTCGTCTGGAGGGAAGGACCCTCGGCAGAGGACTTGGGAGTGGTGGGGTAGTGCGGTGTGAGCTGGCGGCAGCCAGACCTGGTGTTCAAAGTGACTCTCTCGGTGGAGGGCTCTGCCTTGTAGCTTCGTAACATTTTAAAAGAAGCTGTTTCATATTTTTATGGTAAGCTTTGGCCCAGAGTTATCATCTCTACCTTACCAATGTGGAAAATACAGATAAGGAAATGCCAAGATATTAAAGGAGTGGTCCAAGATCTCATAGCCAATGGTGCCAAAGCCGGGAGGAGCATCTGGGCCTTGTAAATGCTCCAGTTATGAAGGTGTTAGCAATACTGGACCACAGTCTCTCCAGAGCAGCCTTCTGCCCCTGGGGAAGCCCCTTGAGGGTCCGTTTCTGTTTTCAGGGCCATAGCCCGATGGACCATGGAACTCAGGAGGGACTTCACAGCTCTCCAATTATGACTCTCATTTTTACTGAGACTCAGAAAGATAAAGTGACCTCAAAATGTCATATATCTAGTTCATGGCAGACTGAACTCAGAGATTTGGGACACAGTTAGAACTTTTTGCTTTTCTGTAACAACCAGATGGAATCAACTCTGAGTTCTCCATAGACTTTATCTAAACACAAAAAAGGCAGAACCGAGGAAATTATTTGTCCCATCGGGAGGAAGCATGGCAACTAGGATTTCTGGGCCTCCGTCCATTTTTTATAAAGGGATGATGGGGAAACAATATGATAAATTATAGATATTATCAAATTTTCATTTCAGTATCATGATTGACTTTTGCTGGAAGTTAATAGCTTGGCATTGCTAGGCTCACTTCCTAGAAGCTGTTTCATTTTTCGTTTTTGACTAATCAATCAAAAAATGGTTTTAAAAGTTTGGAGTGTAGTCTGTCCCCAAGATAACTAAACTAGGCTGAAGATTAAAAATAATGTTCTTATTCAAGTATCATTATGGACTCTGAGGGGCATATTAGCTTTGCCACGACTGGTGGTGTGGCCTTGGAGAAGTGACTCACTTCTAAGCCCCCTTTTCATTGTGAACCGCCACCTCCCAGAATTAGCAGAAAATATACATAGGTGAGAAAATTTATGTAAAGTGCACTTAGTAGGCCCACAGATGGTCTTATCTGTGATTGCTTCAGGTCGCCAGAAGCCAGCCTGGGGTTCCCAGCCTCAGGAGATGGAGCAAAGCATCTTTAAGGTGTTTGTCTGAATTTATAAATATAAGGCAATGGACCCTCACTGATCAGACAAGGGGGAGGAAGATACTACTTGGCTGACATATCCCAGGGACTCAGATTCCCTGTGCCTGTTCTCTGAGATTCCAAATTTAAAAATGCTGCCAGGAAAGATAGAGATCATCCAGCTCAAGAGCTGCAGGCAGGAAAAGGCACTGGGGACCCAAAGGAGAATGTGTTACGCAGTCAGGGGAGTCAGGACTGACAACCCAGTCAATACAGGGTTGGAGGGTGCATTAGTCAGGGTCCTCCAGAGAAACAGAACCAATAGGGTGCAGGCATAGAGAAAGGGAGATTAATTTTTAAAAACTGGCTCACACAACTATGGAGGTTGTCAAGCCCCAAATCTGCAGGGTGGGCTGGCAGGCTGGAGACCTAGGGAACAGGCTCTCTGCTGACAGAATTCCCTCTTGCTTTGGGGAGGTGAGTCTTTTGTTCTATTTGGGCATTTAGCTGATTGGATGTGGCCCACCCACATTATGAAAGGCAATCTGCTGAACTCGAAGTCCACTGATTTAAATGTTAATCTCACCCAAAAACAGTCACAGAAGCATCCAGAATACGTTTCACCAAATACCTGGGCACTGTGGTCCAGCCAAGTTGACCATCAAATTAACCATCACAGAGGAGTAGCAAGGCAAGAACTGGTTTGCGCAGAAGTTAAGACCTATTCTGAAATTCTTCTGGACCCAGTCACCCATGCACAGTGGTTTTGTTTGGGTGAGCAGTGGCTGAGCTTGACAACATGGGAATGTGAACTGCAAGACTTGTGTCATTGGTGCCTAGAGTGAGGCACCAGGATAATAACCTCAGTGAGGGACAGTGTGCTGGGGCAGAGCCAGCAGCCGGGGCAAGTATTGTTAGCCAAACTGTATCGAGTCTGTCTACAATACTGACACCCTGTGGCC
>JAVSCE010021844.1:0-14130 GCA_032199065.1 Smutsia gigantea | reverse complement strand
TTGGAATGGAATCTTATGCAATGGGATGAACTAGAATGTTTGCAATGGAAAGGAATGTTGTGTAATTGAATGTAATGTTATGGTATGAAGTGGAATATTGATTAATAGAACCAAATTTTACTGAATCAATGGAATGTTATGTAATTGAAAGGGAGTAATCTGTTCGAATGGAATCGAAAGTATGGAATGGAATGGAATATTGTGGATTTGCATGGAATGCTGTGGAATGGAATTGAATGTGGGGAATGGATTAGAATTTTTGGGAAAGGAATGGGAGGATAAGGAATGAAATGGAAATTTGTTGTTTGGAATGGAATCTTATGCAATAGAATGAAATAGAATGTTTGAAATAGAATGGAATGTGGTGTAAACTAATGGCATGTTATGGGCTGATGTAGAATGTAGAGCAGTAGAACTGAATTTTAAGGAATGGAATATAATGTTATGGAACAGATTGGGAATAATATGTTGGGAATGAATTGATTGTTATGGAGTGGTATGGACCTTTGTGGAATTGAATGGAATGTTATCTAATGGAATGACATTCTGTGGAATGCAATGGAATTTTGTAGAATAGAATAGAACATTGAGGAAAGGAATGGAAGGTTATGGAATGAAATGGAATTTTGTGGACTTGAATGGAATGTTATGCAAGAGAATGTTTTAAGAGGAATGGACTATTGTGACATGGAATTGAACGTTATGTTATGAAGTGGAATGTTGATTAATGGAACCGAATTTTGAAAAATTGAATGGAATGTTAGGTAACAGAACGTGATTAATATTTTGGAATGGAATTGAATGTTATGGAATGAAATGGAATGTTGTGGAATTGAATGGAATGTTATGGAATAAAATCAAATAATGGGGAATGCAACGGAATGTTGAGGGAAGGAATAGAAAGTTAGGGAAATCAATGGGAGGTTAATGAATGGAATGGAATATTTGAATTGCAATGGTATCTTATGTAAAAGGAGGAAATAGAATGAATTGGAAAGGAATGTGGTGTAATCAAAAGGAATGTAATGCTATGAAGTGGTATGTTGATTAATAGGATGAAATTTTAATGAATGGAAGGCAATGATATGCAACAGAACGGGAATAATGTGTTGGAAAGAAATCGAATGTAACGGAATGTAATGGAATATTTCTGAATGCAATGGAATGTTACTGAATGGAATGGAATGCTCTGGAATGCAATGGAATGTTGTGGAAGTAATAGAATGTTATGGATTTGAATGGAATGCTATGGAATGGAATACAATGCAGTGGAATGGAATGAAATTTTCGGGAAAGGTTACGGAATGGAATGAATTTTGAGAATTTGAATGGAATATTATGCAATAGAATGAAATAGAATATTTGAAATTTAATGGAATGTTGTGTAATCGAATGAAATATTATGATATGAAGGGGAACGCTGATTAATAGAACAGAATATTAATGAATGGAATGGAATGTTATGTAACAGAACGGCAATAATGTGTTGGAAATGAATCAAATATTATGGAATGGAATGGAATGTTGTGGAACTGTATGGAATGTTCTGGAATGGAGGGGAATTCAGGGAATGCAATGGACTGTTGTGGAAAGGAAGAGAAATTGGTGAAAGGAATGGAAGGTTAAGGAATGGAAAATAATTTTTTGGATTATAATGGAATCTTATGCAACAGAATGAAATAAAATGTTTGAATTCGAAAGCAATGTTGTGTAATCGAACGGAATTTCTGGCTATGAGGTGGAATGTTGATTAGTAGAACCCAATTTCACAAATGGAATGGAATGTTACAAACACAACGGGAATAATGTATTGGAATGGAATCGAATGTTGTGGAATGGAATGGAGTGGAATGCTGTGGAATGCAATGGAATGTTGCATAATGTAATAGAATTTTGAAGAAAGGAATAATATGTTAAGGAATGGAATGGAAGTTTATTGATTGGAATGGAATCTTACGCAATAGATTGAAATAGAATTTTTGAAATAGAATGGAATGGTGTGTAATCGAATGGAATGTAATTGGATGAAGTGGAATGTTGACCGGCAGAAAAGAATTATAATGAATGGAATGGAATGTTATGTAACAGAATGAGAATAATGTTTTGGTATGGAATTGAATGTTATGGAATGGAATGGAATATTGTGGAATTGAATGGAATGCTATTGAGAAGAATGGAATGCTGTGGAATGTAATGGAATGTTGTGGAAACAATAGAATAATGGGGATTGAATGGAGGGTCAGAAAATTGAAAGGAATTTAATGAATTGGAATGGAATCTTATGCAATGGAATGAGATACAATGTTTTCAAATGGGATTTTGTGTAATCAAATGGAATGTTATGGTATGAAGGGGATTGTTGATTATTCAAAAAGAACTTTAATGAATGGAATATAATGTTAGGTTACAGAACGGGAAAAATATGTTTGGCTGGAAACAAATGATATGGAATGGAATTGAATGTTGTGGAATTGAATGGAATGTTAAGGAATGTAATGGAATGCTGTGGTATGCAATGGAAAGTAGTGGAAACGAATAGAGCATTGGGGAATGTAACGGAAGTTTAAGGAGTGGAATGGAACTTTGTGGATTGCAATGGTATAGTATGCAGTAAAGGAAAAAGAGTATTTCAAACGAATGGAATGTTGTGTAATCGAACAGAATGTTATGGTATGAAGGGGAATGTTGAATTATAGAACAGAATTTCAATGAATGGAATGGAATGTTATGTAACAGAATGGGAATAATGTGTTAAAAATTAATCAAATACTATGGAATGGAATGGGATGCTGTGGAACTGAATGGAATGTTCTGGAATGGAAGGGAATGCGGTGGAATGCAATGGAATGTTGTGGAAAGAACAGAATGTTGCGGAAAGAAATGGATGGTTAAGGAATGGAAAGGAATTTTTTGGATTGGAATGGAATCTTATGCAAAAGAATGAAATAAATTGTTTGAATTGGAAAGGAATGTTGTGAAGTCGAATGAGATTTTAGGCTATGAGGTGGAATGTTGATTAATAGAACCAAATTTAACGAATGGAATGGAATGTTACAGAACGCAACAGGAATAATGTGTTGGAATGGAATCGAATGTTATGGAATGGAATGGAGTGGAATGCTGTTGAATGCAATGGAATGTTGCAGAATGGAATAGAATGTTGGGGAAAGGAATGATATTTTAAGGTATGGAATGGAAGTTTGTGGATTGGAATGGAATCTTATGCAATAGATTGAAATAGAATTTTTGAAATAGAATGGAATAGTGTGTAATCGAATGGAATGTAATTGGATGAAGTGGAATGTTGCCTGACAGAAAAGAAATATAATGAATGGAACGGAATGTTAGGTAACAAAAGGAGAATAATGTTTTGGTATGGAATTGAATGTTATGCAATGGAATGGAATATTGTGGGATTGAATGGAATGCTATTGACAAGAATGGAATGCTGTGGAATGTAATGGAATGTTGTGGAAAGCAATAGAAACATGGGGAATGAATGGAGGGTGAAAAAATTGAAAGCAATTTTATGAATTGGAATGGAATCTTATGCAATGGAATGAGATACAATGTTTTCAATTAAATGGGATGTTGTGTAATCAGATGGAATGTTATGGTATGAAGTGGAATGTTGATTAATAAAACCGAATTTCAAGGAATGGAATGGAATGTTATGTATCAGAATGGGAATAATGTGTTTGAATGAAATAAATGTTATGCAATTGGATTGAATGTTGTGGAATTGAATGGAACCTTAACGAATGGAATGGAATGCGGTAGAATTCAGTGCCATGTTGTGGAAAGGAATACATGGTTCGGGAAAAAAATGGGAGGTTAAGGAATGGAATGGAATTTTGTGGACTGAAATTTAATCTTATGCAACAGAAAGAAATAGAATAATTGACATGGAATGGAATGTTGTGTAATCAAATAGAATGTTATGCTATGAAGAGGAATGTAGATTAATAGAATAGAATTTTAATGAATGGTATTGAATGCTTTGTAACAGAATTGGAATAAAGTGTTGGAATGGAATAGATTGTTATGGAATGGAATGGAATGCTGTGGATTGCAATGGAATGTAGTGGAAAGGAAGAGAACTTTGGGGAAAACATGGAAGGTAAAGGAATAGAATAGAATTTTGTGGATTGGAACGGATTGTTATGCAAAAGAATGAAATAGAATGAATTGGAAAGGAATGTTGTGTAATAGAATGGAAAGTAATGCAATGAAGGGGAAATTTGATGAATAGAACCAAAATTTAATGAATGGTATGCATGTTTTGTAGCAGAACGGGTATAATGTGTTGGGAATGAATTGTATGGAAAGTAAAGGAATGGAATGTTGTGGAATTGAATGGAATGTTGGGAAAGGAATGGAAGTTTAAGGAACGGAATGGAATTTTTTGGATTGGAATGGAATCTTATGGAACAGAATGAAATAGATTGAATTGGAAAGGAATGTTGTGTAATCGAAAGGAATGTTATGGTATGAAGTGTAATGTTCATTAAGAGGACAAAATTTTAATGAATGGAATGGAATGTTATGCAACAGAACGGGAATAATGTGTTGGAATGGAGTCGAAGTTTATGGAATGGAATTGAAATTTTGGAATGCAATGGAAGTTATGGAATGGAAAGGAATGTTGTGGAATGCAATGGAATTTTGGGGAAAGGAAAGATATGTTAAGGAATGGAATGAAGTTTTTTGGATTGGAATGGAGTCTCATGCAGTAGAATGAATTCAATAGAATGTTGTTTATTCGAATGGAATGTTATGGGATGAAGGGGAATGTTGATCAATAGAACAGAATTTTTATGAATGGTATTGATTGTTTTCTAACTGAATAGGAATAATGTGTTGCAATAGAATTGAATGTTATGGAATGGAACAGAATGTGGGGTAATTGAATGTAATATTATGGAATGGAATACAATGCGGTGCATTGCATTGGAATGTTGTGGATAGGAATACAATGTCGGGGACAGAATGGAACGTTAAGGAATAGAATGGAATTTTGGGGATTGGAATGAAATCTTATAAAAGAGAATGAAGTAAAATAATTGAAATGGAATGAAACGTTGTGTAATCAAATGGAATGTTGTGGTATGAAGGGGATTGTTGATTAGTAGGAGAGAATTTTAATGAATGGAATGGAATGTTAGGTTACAGAACGGGAATAATGTGTTTGGCTGGAAACAAATGTTACGGAATGAAATTGAAAGTTGTGGAATTGAATTTAATTTTAAGGAATGGAATGGAATGGAATGGAATGTAGTGGAAAGGAATAGAGCATTGGGGAAAGGAATCGAAGATTAAGGAGTGGAAAGGAACTTTGAAGATTGCAATGGAATAGTATGCTGTAGAAGGAAAAACAGTGTTTCAAATGGAATGGAATGTTGTGTAATTGAACAGAATGTTATGGTATGAAGGGGAATGTTGAATAATAGAACACAATTTAAATGAATGTAATGAAATGTTATGTAACAGAGCGCAAATAATGTGTTGGAAATGAAACAAATATTATGGAATGGAATGGAATGTTGTGGAACTGAATGGAATGTTCTGGAATGGAAGGGAATGCGGTGGAATGCAATGGGATGTTGTGGAAAGGAAGAGAATGTTGGGGAAAGGAATGGAAGATTAAATAATGGAAAAGAATTTTTTGGATTGGAATGGAATCTTATGCAACAGAATGAAATAGAATGTTTGAATTCAAAAGGAATATTGTGTAATCGAATGGAATTTTAGGCTATGAGGTGGAATGTTGATTAATAGAACCATATTTAACGAATGGAATTGAATGTTATGCAACACAACGGGAATAATGTGTTGCAATTGAATCGAATGTTATGGAATGGAATGGAGTGGAATGCTGTAGAATGCAATGGAATGTCGCAGAATGGAGTAGAATGTTGGGCAAAGGAATGATATGTTAAGGAATGGAATGGAATTTTGTGGATTGGAATGGAATCTTATGCAATAGATTGAAATAGAATGTTTGAAATAGAATGGAATGCTGGGTAATCGAATGGAATCTAATGGGATGAATTGGAATGTTGATTAACAGAAAAGAATTATAATGAAAGGAACGGATTGGTAGGTTACAGAACGAGAATAACGTTTTGGTATGGAATTCAATGTTATGGAATGGAATGGATTGTTGTGGAATTGAATGGAATGCTATGGACAAGAATGGAATGCTGTGGAATTCAATGGAATCTTGTGGAAATCAATAGAAACGTGGGGAATTAATTGAGAGTGAAAAAATTGAAGGCAATTTTATGAATTGGAATGGAATCTTATGCAATGGAATGAGATACAATGTTTTCAATTAAATGGGATGTTGTGTAATCAAATGGAATGTTATGGTATGAAGTGGAATGTTGATTAATAGAACCGAATTTCAAGGAATGGAATGGAATGTTATGTAACAGAATGGGAATAATGTGTTTGAGTGGGATCAATGTTATGCAATTGGACTGAATGTTGTGGAATTGAAGGGAACCTTAAGGAATGGAATGGAATGCTGTGGAATTCAAAGGCATGTTGTGGAAATGAATAGTACGGACGTGAAAGGAATGGAAGTTTAATGATTGCACTGGAATTTTGTGGACTGGAATGGAATCTTATGCAACAGAAAAATAGAATAATTGAAATGGAATGGAATGTTGTGTAATCAAATAGAATGTTATGCTATGAAGGGGAATGTAGATTAATAAAACCGAATTTTAATGAATGGTATTGAATGTTTTGTAACAGAATTGGAATACAGTGTTGGAATGGAATGGAATGCTTTGTTATGGAATGGAATGGAATGTTGTGGAACTGAATGGAATGTTCCGTCATGGAAGGGAATGTCCTGTAATGCAATGGAATGTTGTGTAAAGGAAGACAATGTTGGGGAAAGGAATTGAAGGTTAAGTATTGGAAAAGAATTTTTTGCTTTGGAATGGAATCTTATGCAACAGAATGAAATAAAATGCTTGAATTGGAAGGGAATGTTGTGTAATCAAATGGAATTTTAGGCTATGAGGTGGAATGTTGTTTAATAGAACCAAATTTAACAAATAGAATGGAATGTTATGAAACAGAACGGAATCATGTGTTGGAAAGGAATCGAATGTTATGAATGGAATGAGTGGAATATGTGGAACGCAATGGAATTTTGCAGAATGGAATGGAATGTTGCAGAAAGGAATGATATGTTAAGGAATGGAGTGGAATTTTGTGGATTGGAATGGAATCTTATGCAATAGATTGAAATAGAATGTTTGAAATGGAATGGAATGCTGTGTAGTCGAATGAAATCTAATGGGATGAAGTGGAATGTTGATTAACAGAATAGAATTATAATGAATGGAACGGAATGTTAGGTAACAGAAGGAGAATAATGTTTTGCCTTGGAATTGAATGTATTGGAATGCAATGGAATGTTGTGGAAAGCAAAAGAAACTTGAGGAATTAATGGAGGGTAAAAAAATTGAAAGGAATTTTATGAATTGGAATGGAATCTTATGCAATGGAATGAGATGCAATGTTTTCAATTAAATGGGATGTTGTGTAATCAAATGGAATGTGATGGTAAGAAGTGGAATATTGATTAATAGAACCGAATTTCAAGGAATGGAATGGAATGTTATGTAACAGAATGGGAATAATGTGATTGAATGGAATAAGTGTTATGCAATTGGATAGAATGTTGTGGAATTGAATGGAACCTTAAGGAATGGAATGGAATGCTGTGGAATTCAATGGCATGTTGTGGAAAGGAATAGAAATTCGGGAAAGAAATGGGAGGTTAAGGAATGGAATGGAATTTTGTGGCCTGGTATGGAATCTTATGCAGCAGAATGAAATAGAATAATTGAAATGGAATGGAATGTTGTCTAGTCAAATAGAATGTTCTGCTATGAAGGGGAATGTAGATTAATAGAACCGAATTATAATGAAGGGTATTGAATGTTTTGTAACAGAATTGGAATTAAGTGTTGGATTGGAATGGAATGTTGTGGATTGCAATGGAAAGTAGTGAAAAGGAAGATAACATTAGCGAAAGCATTGGAAGGTGAAGGAATAGAATGCAATTTTGAGGATTGGAATGGAATCTTATGCAACAGAATGAAATAGAATGAATTGGAAAGGAATGTTGTGTAATAGAATGGAAAGTTATGCTATGAAGGGGAATTTCGATTAATAGAACCGAATTTTAATGAATGGTATCGATGTTTGTAGCAGAACGGGAATAATGTGTTGGGAATGAATTGTATGGAATGGAATGGAATGGAATGTTGTTTAATTGAATGGAATGTTGGGAAAGGAATGGAAGGTTAAGGTACGGAATGGAAATTTTTGAATTGGAATGGAATCTCAAACAACAGAATGAAATAGAATGGATTGGAAAGGAATTTGTGTAATAGAATGGAAAGTTATGCTATTAAGGGGAATTTTGATGAATAGAATTGAATTTAAATGAATGGTATCGATGTTTTGTAGCAGAACGGGAATAATGTGTTGGGAATGAATTGTATGGAATGGAATGGAATGGAATGTTGTAGATTGAATGGAATGTTGGGAAAGGAATGGAAGTTTAAGGAACGGAATGGAATTTTTTGGGCTGGAATGGAATCTTACGCAACAGAATGAAATAGAATGAATTGGAAAGGAGTGTTACGTAATCGAAAGGAATGTTATGCTATGAAGTGAAATGTTCATTAAGAGGACAAAATTTTAATGAATGGAATGAAATGTTATGCAACAGAATGGGAATAATGTGTTGGAATGGAGTTGTAGGTTATAGAATGGAATGGAATGTTGCGGAATGCAATGGAATGTTGGGGAAAGAATGAAATGTTAAGGAATGGAATGGAATTTCTTGGATTGGAATGGAATCTTATGCAGTAGAATGAAATTGAATAGAATGTTGTGTATTCGAATGGAATGTTATGGTATGAAGGGGAATGTTAATCATTAGAACAGAATTTTAATGAATGGTATTGATTGTTCTCTAACTGAATAGGAATAATGTGTTGCAATGGAATGGAATGTTATGGAATGGAACAGAACGTGGTGGAATTGAATGGAATATTATGGAATGGAATACAATGCTGTGCATTGCAATGGAATGTTGTGGAAAGGAATAGAATGTAGGGGAAAGGAATGGAAGTTTAAGGAATAGAATGGAATTTAACGGATAGGAATGCAATCTTATGTAATAGAATGCAATAAAATAATCGAAATGGAATGGAATGTTGTGTAATCAAATGGAATGTTATGGTATGAAGGGGAATGTTGTATAATAGAACAGAATTTAAATGAATGGAACGGAATGTTATGTAACAGAACGGGAATAACGTATTGGAAATGAATCAGATATTAGAGAATGGAATGGAATGTTGTGCAACTGAAAGGAATGTTCTGGAATGGAAGGGAATACGGTGGAATGCAATGGAATCTTATGGAAAGGAATAGAATGTTGGGGAAAGGAATGGAAGGTTTAGGATTGGAAAAGAATTTTTGCTTTGGAATGGAATCTTATGCAACAGAATGAAATAAAATGTTTGAATTGGAAAGGAATGTTGTGTAATCGAAAGGAATTTTAGGCTTTGAGGTGGAATGTTGATTAATAGAACCAAATTTAACGAATGGAATGGAATGTTATGCAACACAACAGGAATAATGTGTTGGTAGGAATCGAATGTTGTGGAATGGAGTGGAGTGGAATGCTGTGGAATGCAATGGAATGCTGCAGATTGGAATAGAATGTTGCGGAAAGGAGTGATATGTTAAGGAATGGAATGGAATTTTGTGGATTTGGATGGAATCTTATGTAATAGATTGAAATAGAATGTTTGAAATGGAATGGAAGGTTGTGTAATCGTATGGAATGTAATGGCATGAAGTGGAATGTTGATTAACAGAAAAGAATTATAATGAATGGAATGGAATGTTAGGTAACCGAGCGGGAATAATGTTTTGGTATGGAATTGAATGTTATGGAATGGAATGGAATGTTGTGGAATTGAATGGAATGTTATGGACAAGAATGGAATGCTGTGGAATGCAATGGAATGTTGTGGAAAGCAATAGAAATATGGGGAATTAATGGAGGGTGAAAAAATTGAAAGGAATTTTATGAATTGGGATAGAATCTTATGCAATGGAATGAGATACAATGTTTTCAATTAAATGGGATGCTGTGTAATTAAATGGAATGCTATGGTATGAAGTGGAACGTTGATTAATAGAACCAAATTTCAAGGAATGGAATGGAATATTATGTAACAGAATCGGAATAATGTGCTTGAATAGAATCAGTGTTATGCAATTGTATTGAATGTTGTGGAACTGAATGGAACTTAATGAATGGAATGGAATGCTGTGGAATTCAATAGCATGATTTGGAAAGGAATAGAAAGCACGGAAATAATGGGAGATTAAGGAATGGAATTGAAATTTGTGGACCGGGATTGAACCTTATGCAACAGAATGAAATAGAATAATTGAAATGGAATGGAATGTTGTGTAATCAAATAGAATGTTATGCTATGAACGGGAATGCAGATTAATAGAACCGAAATTTAATGAAAGGTATTGAATGTTTTGTAACAGAATTGGAAAAAAGTGTTGGAATGGAATAGAATGTTATTGAATGGAATGGACTGCTGTGGATTGCAAAGGAAGGTAGTGGAAAGGAAGAGAACATTGGGGATAGCATTGGAAGGTCAAGGAATAGAATGGAATTTTGTGGATTGGAATGGAATCTTATGCAACAGAATGAAATAGAATGAATTGGAAAGGAATGTTTGTAATAGAATGGAAAATTATGCTATGAAGGGGAATTTTGATTAATAGACAGAATTTTAATGAATTGTATCGATGTTTTGTAGCAGATTGGGAATAATGTGTTGGGAATGAATGGTATGGAATGGAATGGAATGGAATGTTATGGAATTGAATGGAATGTTGGGAAAGGAATGGAAGTTTAAGGAGTGGAATGGAATTTTTTGGATTGGAATGGAATCTTATGCAACAGAATGAAAGAGAATGAATTGGAAAGGAATGTTGCGTAATCGAAAGGAATGTTATGCTATGAAGTGGAATGTTCATTAAGAGGACAAAATTTGAATGAATGGAATGGTATATTATGCAACAGAATGGGAATAATGTGTTGGAATATAGTCGTATGTTATGGAATGAAATGGAATGTTTTGGAATACAATGGAATGTTTGGGAAAGGAAGGGAATGTTGTGGAATACAATTTTGTGTTGGGGAAAGGAATGAAATGTTAAGGAATGGAATGGAATTTTTTGGATTGGAATGGAATCTTATGCAATAGATTGAAATAGAATGTTTGAAATGCAATGGAATGTTCTGTAATCGAAAGGAATGTAATGGGATTAAGTGGAATGTTTATTAACAGAAATGAATTATAATGAATGGAACGGAATCTTATTTAACAGAACGAGAATAAAGTTTTCGTATGGAATTAAGTGTTATGGAAGGGAATGGAATGATGTGGAATTGAATGGAATGCTATGGACAAGAATGGAATGCAATGAAATGTTGTGGAAAGCAATAGAAACTTGGAGAATTAATGGAGGGTGAAAAAATTGAAAGGAATTTTATGAATTGGAATGGAATCTTATGCAATGGAATGAGATACAATGTTTTCAATTAAATGGTATGTTGTGTAATCAAATGGAATGTTATGGTATGAAGTGGAATGTTGATTAATAGAACCGAATTACAAGGAATGGAATGGAATGTTATGTAACAGAATGGGAATAATGTGTTTGAATGAATCAGTGTTATGCAATTGAATTGAATGTTGTGGAATTGAATGGATTCTTAAGGAGTGGAATGGAATGCTGTGTAAATCAAGGGCATATTGTGGAAAGGAATAGAAAGCACGGAAAGGAATGGGAGGTTAAGGAATGGAATATAATTTTGTGGACCGGAATGGAATCTTATGCAACAGGATCAAATAGAATAATTGAAATGGAATGGAATGTTGTGTAATCAAATAGAATGTTATGCTATGAAGGGGAATGTAGATTAATAGAACCGAATTTTAATGAAAGGTATTGAATGTTTTGTAACAGAATTGAAATAACGTGCTGGAATGGAATAGAATGTTAGGGAATGGAATGGACTGCTATGGATTGCAGGGGAAAGTAGTGGAAAGGAAGAGAATATTGGGGAAAGCATTTGAAGGTCAAGGAATAGAATGGAATTTTGTTGATTGGAATGGAATCTTATGCAACAGAATGAAATAGAATGAATTGGAAAGGAATGTTGTGTAATAGAATTGAAAGTTATGCTATGAAGGGGAATACTGATGAATAGAACCGAATTTTAATGAATGTTATCGATGTTTTGTAGCAGAACGGGAATAATGTTTTGGGAATGAATTGTATGGAATGGATAGGAATATGTTGTGGAATTGAATGGAATGTTGTGGAATTGAATGGAATGTTGGGAAAGGAATGGAAGTTTAAGGAATGGAATGGAATTTTTTGGATTGGAATGGAATCTTATGCATCACAGTGAAATAGAATGAATTGGAAAGGAATGTTGCGTAATCAAATGGAATGTTATGCTATGAAGTGGAATGTTCATTAAGAAGACAAAATTTATTGAATGGAATGTAATATTTGCAACAGAAGGGCAATAATGTGTTGGAATGAAATCGAACGTTATGGAATGGACTGAAATGATTTGGAGTGCAATGGAATGTTGCCGAAAGGAAAAGAATGTTGCTGAAAGGAATGAAATTTTAAGAAATGCAATGGAATTATTTGGATTGGAATTAAATGTTATGCAATACAATAAAGTAGAATGATTTAAACGGAATGGAATGTTGTATAATCGATTTGAATGTTACAGTACGAAGTGCAATGTTGATTAATAGAAGTGAATTTTGAAGAATGGTATGGAATGTTTTGTAAAGGAATGGAATTATGTTCTGGAATGGAATCAAATTGAATTGAAAGGAATGGAATGAAAGGTTGTGGAATTGAGTGGAATGTAACGGAATTGAATGGAATGCTGTGGAATGCAATGGAATGTACTGGACAGGAATAGAAAGTGGGGGAACGCAATGTAAGGTTCAGTAATGCAATGGAATTTCGTGGATTGGAATAGAATCTGATGCAATAGAATGAAATACAGTATTTGAAATAGAATAGAATGCTGCATATTAGATTGGAATGTTATGCTATGAAGAAGAATGTTGTGGAATTGAATGGAATGTTGTGGACAGGAATGGAATGCTGTGGAATGCAATAGAATGTTGTGGAAAGCAATAGAAAGCTGGGGAAAGGAATGGACGTGGAAGGAATGGAAAGGTATTTTGTGGATTGGAAGGGTACCTTATGCAATGGAATGAGATTCAATGTTTGCAATTGAAATGGATGTTGTGTAATCAAATGGAATGTTATGGTATGAAGTGGAATGCACATTAATAGAACCAAATTTAAAGAATGGAATGGAATGTTATGTAACAGAATGGGATTAATGTGTTTGAATTTAATCAATTTTATGTAATGGAATTGAAGGTTTTGGAATTGAGTGGAACGTTAAGGAATGATATTGAGTGCTGTTGAATGCAGTGTCATGTTGTGGAAAGGAATAGAACTTTAGGGAAAGGAATGGAAACTAAAGGAATGGAATGGAGATTTGTGGGTTGGATTTGAATCCTATGCAGTGGAATGAGATACAATGTTTGCAATTGAATGGGATGTTGTGTAATCGAATGAATGCAATGCAATGAAGTGGAATGTTGATTAATAGAAAGATTTAAAATGAATGGAATTGAATGTTAGGTAACAGAACTGGAATAATGTGTTGGAGTGGAATCGAATTTTATGGAATGGAATGGAATGTTGTGGAACTGAATTGAATGTTGTGGTATAGAATGGAATGATGTAGAATGAAATGGAATGTAGTGGAATGGAATAGAATGTTGGGGAACGGAATGGAATGGAATGCTGTGGAATGCACTGGCATTTTGGGGAAAGTCATAGAACGTTGGGGAAAGGAATGGGATGTTAAGGAATGGAATGGAATTTTGTGGATTGGAATGGAATCCTGTGTAGTAGAACGAAATAGAGTGGTTAAAATGGAAT
>JAVSCE010021843.1:0-41912 GCA_032199065.1 Smutsia gigantea | reverse complement strand
TTACTTCCACTGGACTTTGGTTTTCCAACTGAGTGGCTGTAGTTGCTACGGTAGAGAAGGACTGCAGAGGAGAGGAATCATGAAGCTCTTTAAGGATGCTGGGGTTTTCCTCACAAATTGATTTCTTGAGTAGTGGTGAGAGGTATGCCTTCTGATCCCTCCCAGTATGAACAAGTAGGTCTTAAGTCCACACTGCCATTCCAGTCTCTCAAAGCCTCTGAATCCCTTCCTCTACATGGAACCAAGGGCGGTCGGGCATTTCCGATTCGCTCCTGATGGGCTATTCTTTCAGTCCCCGTTTCAGCCAACCAACCAAACGCACTATTCGGGCCCTTTCTAACTTCATGAGCTGCAATATTACATTCCGAATCTCTGTTCAGTGAGTCCATAGCAGTAAATTTGGCCTAATCCAACTTTATGTTCCTAGACAAAATTGAAGATGATTACCAATTTCAGCTTAAAAAAAATCTATATTCAATAATTAATAGACCTGGTCTATGTGACAGCGAGGCATTTAAACTTCCTTTAATATTTAGGAAGGCGCAGTGTCCGCCTCCTGCTTGGGCCTGCTGCAGGCGGCAGCTCAGGCGGTTCCTCCCCTGCATGGGGAGACTTGGCTGCATTCTTTGGCCCCTCCTGCTTTCCCTCTGGCTTCTATGCTTCTTCTACCTCATTTGCTAGTAGCCCTGAGGGTCAGATCTTGAGGTGAGAATGAGAGTAAAAGAGAAGATTAATAACTTATTTATAACTAACATTGTAACCACTTCACTCTGTGTCTGGCATAGACTGATCTGTTTTCTTGTGAGATCATTTCATTTTTTTTGACATCTATCTGATCAGATTTCTCCTACCTGAAGTTCAGTTCCTGGAACACAGAGTCACCTTTCTACTGGGGACTTAAGCTTTCCGAGTGACGCAACTGACAGGACATAGGATATCTATTCCTATGTATGGCCCATGGCTGGTCTGCAATAAACAGCCATGCATCCTATGTCCTGATAAACCCAGAGTGCAGTCCCAGCTCAGCAACTTCTCTTGCACAAAGGTTGAAGCTGTCCGTGCTGGGGTTAAGGGGCAACACCACTTCTCTCTCTTTGGGAGGAGATGGGACTCATGGCATGTCACTAAACTTTCCTGAAATCCTCACCTCTCTTTTCCCTTGCCTCTCCAATTTCACTTATGGGCTGTAGTTAGATGTGAACTAAATGTGAAAACAGATTTTCAATGACATTTTAGAGTATGTGGCAAATTATTTTGAGGTCTAAGCCCAAATAAAGAATTACAAGTTCCATCTTCAACATTTGATTGTAAATATTTTCTACTATAAAATTTGATTTCCTACTATAAAAGACAAGATTAAAGCTCTTTTCCTTATCTCTTTTTTTTCACATACTTCCTTTGCTTCCATCCTCCCAAAAGAGTTATATCCCAATTTGGTTGAATCACTATTTAGTATATATATGATTGTGATTACAAATATTTAAAGCTAAGTCACAACTTTTACAGCTTTTTTCATCCCATGGAGTTTTTTTCCTCTGATTGACTTTTTCCCTTTTAAAACTGTTTATGTAATTATCACTAATTAACTCCAAACATTTTAACTAAGCTGCAAATACTGCTTTAATATCTTCAAAAGTATCAGTAAAAAATATCACTTTTCTTTTGTTGAGAAAACTCTTCTAGCTCCTTTCTCTTCATACTCCAAGCTGGGCCGCTCATACTCCAAGCTGGGCTGCTCTCTCTCGTCTCCTCCAGAGATGTGACCTGGGACTCGATCATATTTCTGGGTGTTTCACCTTCTGCAATAGAGTCCTCAGATCATGAAGCTCGATTTTACTTTTTCTTGGTTTACTCACTGATTTTGTGAAAGTGAAAGTAAGGCTTACTTATGAGATCCTACAGTCTGCAAACCCTTTATTCAACCTTCATCTTTAATTGATAGTAGAATTTTAAGGGTTTTGCTCCATGGTTTTCAGGTTGCAGTGTGCAATGATGCACTTTGAAGTTATTCTAGTTCTTGATCCTTTGAATGTTTCTCTTTCTTTTCCCATGTATCATGCTGGTCCCTGAGTGGACACTGCCTTTCTATTCTGGCAGCTCATCATGTCTTCAGCTCTGGGAAATATTGGATAATTTTCTTTACCAATTTCCTCATTTCTTTCCTCCCCCCAACTTCTCTTTCCTTTTCTGTAGTGCCTATCTTATTATTTGAACATTCTTGATAGGTTCCTATTTCTTAAATCTTTTCTTTCCATTTTCCACCTTTTTGTTTTTTTCATTTCTAATATCTGGGTGATTTCCTCAAATTTTAAATCCCATAACTTCTATTGAATTTTTATTTATTTTGTGGGACTAATATTTTCCAAGAACTAATTTTTGTTTTTTGAATACTCACATTTAAAGCAAATAAACAAAAAAAGGCAACCAATACTTTTATCTTATATTTAATGTCCCTTATTTGAAGGTCTTAGTTACTTTTCTGTTGTTCCCTAGATTGTGTATGTTTCTTCTGAGTTCCTTTATTTTATTTTATTTGGGTTTCATTCTAGAATGATAGACCTTGTTCCAAATATGTGTGGTTCTCTTTCCTGTTGTACTTAAATTGAGGCACTAAAATGCAGTTTGGAGATTTTGTTTATGTAGGTGATTTGTGGTCCAAAGGACTTTATTATAGTGTTAGCAGTAAGGAACCTTCCAGTTTGATGGTGATAGTCCCAAATGTGAGTAATTATGGATCTTTTCCTTGAGGCAAGTCAGTTTTCTTAGAGAGGAGTCTTCCCACTTCCTGTCTGTGCAGTGTAAGCACGGCTCTCAGCATTCTTGGAGTCAGTTTGTTAGATTATGGTTTTCAATGTTCAGTAGGTCGATTTCTCACTCAATCCCATGCTTTTGAGTACAGCATCCCATCTAACCCCCTGAGCTGATCCTTTTGTTTCTTTCTACTTTGAGTTCTGTAAGAATAAAGCTCTAGTCCTCTGTTACGGTGGAAAAAGGTAAAAACCACCTCACTGCATTAGATGGATGAATGTTTCCTGGGCATCTAAGCACTACCTATCCAGACTTTCAAACCAACCTCCAGGTCTTAGTACCAGCTAGAAGCCTGGCTTCAGAAATATTTAGGGGTCAGCTTTCCTCTGTCAAACTAGGTCCATTACCACTCTTATATCTGCTTTTGAGTTTCAAATTTTGTTGATATCTCTTTTCCACTGTCATATCTTAGACACTCATCTTTGTGCAGATTTATGTCTATGTCTCTTTTATTCCTTTAATGTAATATTGTGAAGTTTTTGAGTTGAAACACATACATATCATTCAACCTATCATGTTGTACAGAAGCCTCAAGTCTTCTCATCTATATTCTTTGTACTTTTGAAAAAAGTCAACTTCAAACACATTAATTAAATGTTTTATACATGAAACATTTAGGTATAAATAAGTAAGTAAAAATAAATGGTTATTTAGAATTATATATGGTTGGGAGACGCATATTATATGAAGTTAAAATGCAAGACTCATTTGCATGCATCCTTGTTCTAAGAAACTACCAAATCAGTATCTTCAGATGAGCAGACATGTATTGGAATATATATAGTATGTGATGCAAACTCCATGTTATTACTATTTTTGAATTGTTAATAACTACAGTTTGCATTGATACTGGGTATTTCAGAAATGAATTCACAAAAGATTATTGGGGATAAGACAGGTACAGAAATTCATATAAAACATATTAAGTGAATATTCAGTCATGAACATTTTGTCATGTATCAGCAAAACAAATCCTATCATCCAGCGTTTTTTTATGTTATGATGTACAGAATAGGTTATTCAATAATATTATTAAATTCTAAAAGTGTTTCCATAAAAGATAGAAAAATGTTGTGTTTTGCTTCTTATCTCTCTGATCCTCTTTTCTTGGTTTAGTTCTCTTTTCCAATTGGTTCTTATCAGGGCCCATGATCTATTAGTGAACTATCAGTCTTTTATTAAAAATTCTATGTTTATTGTGACATTATTTACAATAGCCAAGATATGAAAGCAACCAGAGTGCCAATCAATAGATGAATGGATCAAGAAGTGGTACACAATGGAATATTAGTCAGCCATAAAAAAGAAAGAAATCCTGCCATTTGTGACAACATGAATGGACCTAGAGGGCATTATGCTAAGTGAAATAAGCCAGGTAGAGAAAGAAAAATACCATATAATTTCAGTTATTTGTGGAATCTAAAAACAAAACAGAACAAAGTGAACAAAATAGCAGTAGACTCATAGACATTGAGAAGTGACTGGTCATTACCATGGGGGAGGGTTTGGGGTGGGTGGGTAGAGAGGGTGAGGGGATAAAATGGCACAAAGATTCTCAATCATAATGTAAGCTGATCACGGGGATGGTCGTACAGCATGGAGAATACAGTCAACGATTCTGTAACATCTTTCTATGTTGACAGACAGTAACTGCCCTAGTTGGGGGGAGGATTTAATAAAATGGGTAACTGTTGAACCACTGTTGTATACTTAAAACCAATAAAAGATTGTATATCAGCTATACTTCCTACATCTACGGCTTCCCCTAACTGCACATTTTCAACAAGCTGACTTGTCGTACAGAATTTGGCTGTAAGTGGTCTTAGAAAAGCAAAATTCAAGTGGTACAGCTCTCAACATTTCATCTACTCTCATGGAGACATATTATATAGTTCATTAATCTGCCTATATCAGTTTTGCTTTAATGGAATATTGGTTAGTAAATGACTGAGTTCAGGTGTTTCATAATTTAATACATGTTTATAACTTCTTGTTGAGATGCTATTAGAGACTAATCAGACCTCTTCTGTAAGTGAAGAGTTTTCTATAAATCAAGCTTTTGACATCCTAAATTGGTAGTTAATTATAGAAGAGTTAAATTGACAAGTTTTTAATTCTGTAACATAAAGTATGATTTTAAGAAAACTTGATTATGGAAAAGGAGAAATATTTAAAAAGTGAATAGTGAATATGATAATATGAAATTTGTATAGAAATCTAAGAACCAAAGTGGGAAGTGAACTAAGAAAGAAAAGGAAATCTACAATGTAGAATAGGAAGAAAGTGCTTAATAATCATTATTGGTAACAAATATGCATTAAGTCCCCAACTAAGAAAGAATAAAATTGAGAAGAGAGTTAAAGATAGCTGGAGTGTGACAGAGGGAAAGACAATATTGTAGCTATTGATGCCGGGTTTCTTGTTCACGAACCCGAAGAATGAGCTAAGCAAACATCCAAGGTAGGAGAGCAAGGTACAGGCTTTTATTTAGAAATAAAGTGAAAGGATAGAGCTCCCAGCTCACGCCAGGAGGGGACAAGAGAGCCCGGTGTGGTGGTTGTCTAGGGGTTTTATAGGCGGATGAGGATTTTTCGAGAACATGGAAAAAGCTTAGGGGTGTGGACCTGCTAAGTGGTGTCTGAATATCCAGAATTAACTTAACACAAGGAATTTCCTGCCTGACTTTTTTTGGGACACCTGTGTCCTGGTCTAGGGACATATGAAACAAGGCCACCTGCTCAGCCTGACCCCAGGGTGGGCTGAGGCATTGTTTGCTAAAGAGTAAGTTAAGTGCAATCTTATCTTTAAGGTGGAATCCTTCTTGCTTTTTATTATGTTGTTTACAGCTGTATCTGCATGCTAAATTAGTTTCCCAGTTTGCAAAACCACTCCATCAGATCTGAAAGAGGAAAGACAGCACATAGGCCTGGGCCTTTTAGCATGCTAAAGTCAATCTTACACAGGATTACAAATTATTAGCATAATAAAAACGTGCTACTCTTCTTTATCTGGGGAACATTAACTGATCTTACTGAAGAATGACCCTAGAGCTTAATGTTTAACACAGAGTTTTGGTAGGGGGTTTCCTTGCATGTAGTTACATTGCTCTGACTGCAAATATCCTGCCTTGCTTTCTCCAGAGGCCCTCACCCTATTCTGTCTAAGCCCATGGTCTCTGTCTCACTATTTCTCCATCAATAATTCAAAAAAATATGTTTGACTGAGAACAGTCTATTTAGCATACAACAGAGATCCATTATTACTCAATTTTCTGTAGCTTAGTGTAAATCTGATCTAAATAGCCTGAAACCTTTCTGATGACATATAATACAGTTTTCAAGACAAAGAGTAAAAAGAATACACTTGGTCAAAATGAAAAAGACTGCAATAAGAAATCTAATATTTTAGAGGAAAACAACTACCACTTAGCATGATCAGGAGTTCATTTATAATAATTGTCAGAGACAAGTAAGAAACCACTATGAGGTACTCAGCTCAGCTTCTACAAGATATATATCCCAATTGCTTATAAGACTGTATTTGACATTGTTGAGTTCTTTGCTCTTTGAAATTGAAAGGCTGTATTAAATAACAAAAGGCTCTTCTTGTATGGACTATTGCCTCTAATTTGTGTTATAATTTCTGCAAATGGCAGTTCAAAGTCAAGACAATTAACACCATAAATGCTATTACTACCAATGTGTGAATAATTTTAAATGTTGCAGCTAATTGGTATGACTTAATCTGAAAACACTGTACAGCTGCTAGTATTTAGTAATTTAAAATGTTCTCATTTTGATTAGTAGTTACACTTTTGTTCTTCAGTAGTTTGATAACCATATAAGTAATTACTTTATTATTTTTACAAGATGAAAAAAAGAACTGGGGGCAAAGCCATACTGAAATTTCCCATAATCATAATAGACCTAAGACCATGTAGGATAAAGACAATCCAATACTCTGCAGATGAATGTAAACCTGAAATAAATTGTTGATACTGTTAAAGTGATAAAAAATATTGAAAGCAACTTATGCAGAGCCGACAAATATTAAGAGCTGATCAAAGTGTTTAACTGTGTTTGAATAGTCTACAAATTGAATTTGCTTTTTTCTTTTATTTATGTCAGAAGAATCACACATCCAAGGAGCATTGTACTACTAATTTTATGACGCATTCTCACCATTTTCATTACAAGGGCTATGTCTTAGTTTTATTTTTGTCTTCCCCTTAATCATCTGCTCCTTTTCTACTTTACCCTATAGGTTTCCTCCTTTCCCCTGTAGGTTCTCTCATTTATGATTTGATGTATTACCTCAGTATGTTTCTGTGTGTTATGTGTATGTGCAGGTTTATGAATGTGTATGATCTTATAAAATATACGGTAATGTTTGTGTTGTTTCATTGTACTATAATTCACACATGGTTCTTATTCTGGTCTTTTTTTTTTTAATGCCCGATTACTTTCCAAATGGCTGCAATAGTTCCTACTCTATTAGTCCGTGAAAATCCCCTATCCCTTATAGTCTGACAAGTTTGGTATTACATGCCATTCTAATGTTCACCAAATTCACTCATATAAAAAGATAAGGCTTTTTTGTATGAACTGTAATTTTTTATTACAAGGTGCTTCTTCCTTGTTGATTTCAAATATAGCAACTATTAATTCCTAGTCTATCGTCTATTTTGTACATTGTTGATCAGAAATATTCATTATGACAAAGTCCTACACAGAAAAAAATTTGCCTTTTGTTATTGCTCATGAAATCCTTATCCACCCACAAGTCACAGACATACAAAAGTATCCTATATTTTCTTTTCTGGCTTTGTAATATTACTTTTTATATTTAGAGCTATAATACATCTGGAGTTCACACAATCTTATGATGTAAAGGATCCAATTTTATTTTGTTCAATATTAGTAAGTTTTGCTACATCATTTACTAAATATCTCATCCTTTCTCTAATATGATATGTGCCATTGTGAAAATCTATTATTTGTTTATAAATTGAGCTGTTTCTGAGAATTTAATTCAATTTTATTTTTTGTTTAGTACCATGTTGTTTATTACAATGTCCTTCAGTATATTTTAAATATCTGGTAGTGTTAATTCACATCTGTATTCATTTTTAGAGAGAAAGCTTTCTGTTGAGATTTATTCTAACATGTAAATTTGAATGAGTTTTAGTTCTTCATATATTTTTAGAACTTTGATGAAATAACAACATAAATAGGTGGATGAAATAAACTATACATTTCCTTTCAATTTATTTTTAGTTACTTAACAGATTTATAATTACCTAGCAGATTTCTCATTTTTTTTCTGTAATCTACATTATTAAATGCTCATCCCAAGTAGTATAGTTACTATCTGTCAACATAGAGTCATATTAGGAACTACAGATTATAGTCCCTATGCTCTACTTTCATCTCTGTGGCTAATTTACATATGATTGAGATTTTGTGCCTCTTTATCCTCTTCACCTATTTCACTCACTCCTTTCTCACTTTTGTTAGTTTAAAGTATTTTAGAAGTATGATACCATATGAAATTCATGGGTAACATATTTGTATATTTTAGGGTTGGAACATAGATTTTAATGTGATTTTTTGCTTTTAATTTCTAATTGTTAGTTTATATAACTTCTGCATTATGGTAAAAAAATATGGAATGTTGGTTTTCTGGAACTTACTAAAGTGTCCTTTATAAGCCATAGCCGATTTTTTAAATAAATGTTGTTTGAAACAAAATAATAAGCATATTTTTGCTTCTAAGCTGCCAAGTTTATATTGTAAGACCCAGAAAACAGGCCCTGCTCAGCCCCGGGATGGACGGCAACCCAAATACTCACAAGAGACCGGTCTTGATGCAAACAGCAAGAGGTTTATTGATTCCACCAGCGCGCTGGGGTCAAGACTCATAACTCACGCAGGAGCAGAGTCCGACCTCGAGCAGAAATTACAGGAGGTTTTTAAAGGAAAAGGGACCACAACCAGGGGGAGGCGAGGGGGAGGTCTGCTGATGATTCAATAGCAAAAAAATATTTCAATTAGGGTTTCACAGGGCTTTATCTTCACAGTAGGGTCTCACAGGGCTTTATCTTTAAGGTCTATCAGTTTGGGAAAGATTACCTAGGCACGGGTTTACAAGCTATTGTGTCATTGTGTTTAGGCCGATTTTTATGACTCAGGCCAAGGGTCAGAGCCTACTTAAAATTCTCCTATTCTTTCAGGTGGTTTCAGGGAAACTGAAACTCAGGCCCTCTGATTTCTGAGGCTTTCTGGGGCCTGTCATGGCGTTAGTTTGGTCCTTTCATTCCCCACTTCTTCTTATGCATAGTTCTAATCATAGAACTAGAATTCCGTATTATCATAACATTCTTCTTCAGAATTAGGTAAGGACTGGTAATGTTGTCTTAACATTAAGATTTGTACTGCACTAATCCGTTCTCTAATAAAAGTTACTAATCTGTTCAGAATGCAAGGGCCAATAGTGAATAACAGAAGCAGAATCAGAATAGGTCCTAAAAGGGAAGATATTAAAGTAGTAAACCAAGGAGATTTACTAAACCATCTTTCAAACCATCTTTGCTGAGACTCTCGGTCTTGCAGGCGTTTATCTAGCCTTTCCCTCAACTTAGACATGGAGTCTTTTATGATTTCAGAGTGATTTACATAGAAGCAGCATTCTTCCCTCAATGCAGCACTCAGTCCACCATCCTTTAAAAACAACAGATCTAGTCCTCTCCTATTCTGCAATACTACCTCTAATAAAGAAGTCAGAGATTCTTCTAGTCAATAAGGAGCCAGGTAAGCAGCTGGGGAGCATGGGGGTTAGGAAGGGTCGGGCTTACGGTGTAAGCGAAGCTTAAGAGGATTATCAGTCTTTTCCACGTGCCAGGACTCATCTTCCTCTGCCTTTGGTGCAGCTTTTAGGTGGGAGGCGTGGATTCAGGCAGCTATTCCTTCGACCTTTACTGCAGAAGGGGTTGTCAGCAGGACTAGGTAGGGTCTTTTTTACTGAGGCTCAAGACTCCCAACACGGTGTCTGTGTATGTAGACAGCGTCTCCCACTTGGAAATGGTGAGGGACGGTGGTGGTCTCAGTGGAGTAGGCCTCTTTCAGTGGTTCCCATGCCTGCTGGCGAACTACTTCTAGGGCTTTTAGGTGAACAAAGGTTGAGAGAGAACAGCATCAGGGTTATGCACCTTTCTTACTTCTACAAGGGGGGGCGGTCCCCCACACAAAAGCTCATAGGGGGTTAGTCTAAAACGCCCTGGGGTGTTCCTTGCCCAGAACAGGGCAAAGGGAAGGAGAGCTGTCCAGTCATTCCCGCCAGTCTCTAAGGCTAATTTAGTTAAGGTCTCTTTTAGAGTTCTATTTATCCTCTCTACCTGTCCTGAGCTTTGGGGTCTATATGCACAATGTAATTTCCAACTAAACCCCATTTGTTTGGCCAATCCCTGACTTACCTGAGCAACGAAGGCGGGCCCATTGTCAGATCCGATTACCTTAGGGATTCCAAACCTGGGAAAAATTTCTTCTAATATCTTCTTGGCCACTATGTTGGCAGTTTCTGTCTTAGTTGGGTATGCCTCTACCCATCCTGTGAAGGTATCTATAAAAACTAGTATATATTTATTTCCATATTTGGCAGGTTTTATTTCAGTAAAGTCTATTTCCCAGTAAGCTCCAGGTCGATCACCCCGTAATCTTTGTCCAGTGGGGTATCGGTTAAAACCTGCATTCGTTATGGCACAAGGGATACAATGTTTAACTACAGCATTAACAACTTCAGGAAGTCCAATTACATAGTAGGGGGATGATTTTGCTGTCTTTTTCAGGTGTCTAGTTCCCAGATGGGTGAGCCGGTGGAGCTGTTCCACATATTCTTTAGCCTCCCTCTGGGGGAATATGATTTTCCCATTTTCTGTCTTTCTTAATCCTTGAGGCGTCTCTATAGTGTACCCTAGGCGATTCATGACCTGGCAATCTTCTCTAGTATACTCGAATTTCTCAGGGCTGGGCTCTGTCTCATAGTCACTCATTGCTGGCAATATTGGGGTTCCATGAGCAGCTTTCTTTGCTGTCTGATCAGCCAACTGATTTCCTTTAGTTATCTTATCGGTGGCTTTTTGGTGCCCAGGGCAGTGTATGATGGCCACCTTTTTAGGCAAATGCACTGCCTCTAATAGACTCAGAATTTCCTCTTTATTTTTAATCTCTTTACCTACCGATGTCAGTAATCCTCTCTGCCGATAGATGGCACCATGTACATGTGCTGTGGCAAAGGCATATCTACTATCCGTGTAGATATTGATGGCTTTCCCCTCAGCTAGCCTCAAAGCCTGTATCAAGGCTATGAGTTCTGCCTTCTGAGCTGAGGTCCCTTCAGGTAGACTGCTTGCCCACACTGTCTGCTCTCCATCTACTACCACAGCCCCAGCCATCCTCTTACCTTCAACTACGAAGCTGCTGCCATCCATGAACCAGGTGGTACCGTTAGGCCAGGGGGTGTCTGTGAGGTCACTTCTGACTCCAGTTTCCTCAGCCAGTATGTCTGCACAAGTGTGAACAACTGGCTCCTCAGTGTCCTCAGGCAGGAAGGTAGCGGGGTTAAGGAGGGCAGGCTGGCCAAAAATGATTCTCTCGGTCAGCAGTAAGCTTTGGAGGTGGGTCATGGGAGCATTCGTCATCCACCAATTAGGAGGCTGGCGGATAACACTCTCTAGGGCATGGGCAGCAATTACAGTCACCTGTTGTCCCATAGTTAGTTTGTCAGCGTCCTTGATCAGGATCGCGACTGCTGCAATGGCCTTTAAGCAGGATGGCCATCCGCTGGCCACTGGGTCCAGTTTCTTTGACAGGTATGCCACCGGCCTCTTCCAGCGTCCCAAGGCCTGGGTAAGAACTCCCCTGGCTACTCCCCCTCTCTCCTTGCAGTAGGCACATTGATCTTTGTCAAGGGATGGTCTGCCCATGCTTGTCGTTGTCTTCTGGCCCCTGTTGCTCAGGTTCTCTACCTGCCTAGGCCCTTGAAATCCTCTTTCTTTCTCTCCTACCACTGTGGCCAAAATTCTAGATAAGTTTTCTTCCTGTTTTCTGCCTCTTCTATCCTCCCTTTCCTCTCTCTCTCTCTTCTGCCTTTCTTCTTTCTCTTCCTCTGTCTCTCTTTTGTGATACACTTTCTCAGCCTCCTTCACTAGGTCCTGTAAAGTAAAATCCTGCAATCCTTCGAGGCGCTGCAGCTTCTTTTTGATATCAGAAGCTGATTGCCCTATAAATGCCATAGCTACGGCTACCCGCTGTCCCTCAGAGGTGGGATCAAAAGGAGTATAGTGCCTATAAGCCTCCATAAGGCGCTCAAGAAAAACTGAAGGCGGTTCAGTGGGCCCCTGAAGAATTTCTCTTACCTTAGCCAGATTAGTGGGCCGTCGCACAGCCCCCTTGAGACCTGCCACCAGAGCCCAGCGGTAGACAGTCAACCTCTCCCTACCTTCCGGAGTGTTGAAGTCCCAGTTGGGTCGAGTCAGTGGGAATCCAGCATGTATCACATGGGGAAGTTGGGAGGGTTGCCCATTGTCTCCTAAAACATTTTTCTGGGCTTCCAACAGGATTCTCTCTCTCTCTTCCGTGGTGAAAAGAGACTGCAACAGTTGCTGGCAATCATCCCAAGTGGGTTGGTGGGAGAACATGAGAGACTCTATTAATCCAGTAATTCCTACAGGATTTTCTGAAAAGGAAGCATGATTAGCCTTCCAATTATATATATCTGCAGAAGAAAATGGCAAATACTGCAAGGGTTGGACTCCGGCGGGCGGCACGGGAGGGCCATAAACTCTAAGTGGGAGGGTTACAGTAGAATCCGGTCCATCCCCAGGAGGGGCCCCTCTACAACTTCGGGTACCCGCCACTGGGCCCCCCGCTGCTGCTGGTAAAGGGGGAGCATTGGGCCCTTCTTCTTCCCTTTCTTGCACTACCGGCTGAGCAGGTTGTGGCTCAGGGGCTGGAGCAGGTTCTGCCGCCTGTTCAAGATAATACGGGAGAGGGTAAGGTTCTGGCCATTTGGAAGGGGACTCTACTTCAGGATATATTTTAGGTTTCGGGGTTCCTGCAGTTCTGCTTCTATTTAGTACCAACACTTGAAACTTTGGTTTCCTGGATTTTTGGACCCAGGGTTTTACCCACGCAGGAGGATTATCTACCAAATCCTGCCAGATCATGATGTAGGGTTGTTGGTCAGGGTGAGAATCGGGTCCTGGCTGAAAAACAAGATTTTTAACTGCAAAAATTAACTCTCTATTAAAAGTACCCTCAGTAGGCCAACCCACATTGAAGGCCGGCCATTCAGTCGAGCAGAGGGTCTGCCATTGTCTTTTTCTAACTTTTACAGACAAGTCATGGGCCCTATTCTTGACATCCGTCCAGCGGTCCAAAGTTAGAGACAAAGGGGTTGTCACAGTCTGTCCCATTTTGGTCGTTTCTAAATACACAAAAACAGCAAGCCACAAAACGACAAAAGACGCCAACAAACACTTTCCTCCTCTCGTTTTCCACAGACACGAGAGGTATTCAGATGGGGGAGGGTCCCTCCCTTGAATCCGCTCAAACCGGACCCTTTCCCCTTCCAACAGACGGGTGGAAAAATCCCCCGTTTCACACCCAGGGGCGTCCCCCAGGGTTGCAGCTTGTGGCCCCTGGCACGTCTGCCTTACCACAGCTTTCCGTTCCCTTATGGGAGTGGCAAGCGGCTGCCAAACCGAAAGCGCTTTTCACAGACCCAGATACCTGACAGAACAAACAGGTGCCGGCGCACACAGAAACTTAAGGATCCTTTGCTTACGTCCAAGTGGGTCTCTGGAGAACAGGGTGGCCGCAGATCCCGGACGAGCCCCCAAATGTAAGACCCAGAAAACAGGCCCTGCTCAGCCCCGGGATGGACGGCGACCCAAATACTCACAAGAGACCGGTCTTGATGCAAACAGCAAGAGGTTTATTGATTCCACCAGCGCGCTGGGGTCAAGACTCATAACTCACGCAGGAGCAGAGTCCGACCCCGAGCAGAAATTACAGGAGGTTTTAAAGAAAAAAAAGGACCATATCCAGGGGGAGGCGAGGGGGAGGTCTGCTGATGATTCAATAGCAAAAAAATATTTCAATTAGGGTCTCACAGGGCTTTATTTTTAAGTTCATTCAGTTTGGGAAAGATTACCTAGGCACGGGTTTACAAGCTATTGTGTCATTGTGTTTAGGCCGGTTTTTATGACTCAGGCCAAGGATAAGAGCCTACTTAAAATTTTCCTATTCTTTCAGGTGGTTTCGGGGAAACTGAAACTCAGGCCCTCTGATTTCTGAGGCTTTCTGGGCCTGTCATGGCGTTAGTTTGGTCCTTTCATTCCCCACTTCTTCTTATGCATAGTTCTAATCATAGAACTATATCATTTATGCTGTGCAAATATTGTGCATCTTTGCTTATGCTTTGTATGTTTCATATGTCATTTTCTACCACAGTGTTAAAATCACCCACTAAATTTGTTGATCTACTTATGTCTTCTATAATTCAAAAAAATCTTTTTATATCTATTTTAAATTTATACTGTTAGCTGTGTACATGTTCATAATAATATTTTCTGGATCTGGTGTAACTTTTATCATGGTGCAATGTCTGTTTCTTATGATATTTTTCACTCAAATGGAATTTTCTTGTTTCTAAAATCTCAATGGGTTTTCTTTTAGTTAATATTTTCTAGTTATATCCTTCTTCATTACTTTATTTTCAGGCTTTGAATTCCATTTTCTTTCAAGTACATCTATTATACACAATGCATTGCTGAGTTTATTTTATAAATTCAGTTTGAGAGCCCTTGATCTTTGGACTAAAGGATTTAACTCTTTTTTTTTTACATTATTATAATTAGGTTAGATCTATTTTTGCCATCTTATTTCAAATTTTGTCCTTTTGTCCACTGTAATTGGTTTCTTTATTTTTGATTTTCCTTTCCCAGCTTCCCCTCACTTTAAAATTTTACATTAATTTTTTTTCAGGTGACAAATTTTAGTTATTAAGATCATATTTATGGTAATATTTTGCTTCTAAATCTTATATAATGTTCTTCTCTTTCTTGCTGTTGTAAATCTTTCAAGAGTAATCTCAAAGTCTGTATTGTGAGGCCTAACTATATTCATATAGAAAAATTTAGATGTGTTTCTACATTCATATATTAGCTTGGTGAGATACATATAAGGTTACAGGTTGAAAATAATGATATGTCAATTATTTAAATATGACTTCAAATTACTTAAATATGACTTAAAATATTTAAATATCTTTGTATATCCAGAGTTACTGTTGAAAAGTTTTATAAAAATGTTAATATTTTTCTTTTGCTTAATTTCTGGAAGTTTGTAGAAATTTCTCATTGTCTTTAATTTTCTTGAACTTTGTGCATTTTATTTATGTGTACGTACAAAAAAATCTGTTTGGCATGCTATAAACTATTTTAACATAAAACCATTTCACCTTTAATTTTCACCACTTATTCTGTTAATTTTCTTTGTTGATTATATAGTTATATATAAATGTTGACATTTTTAACTACTTATTTTATATCACTTTGTTATTTAAAAATGTGTAATTGACATATTTTTTCATTGATGATATTTTCAAGGAGAGTTTTTACCTAATATTCTAGTTAAATAATTAATTATTTGGCTATATCCATTCTGCTATTTGAACGATCAGTTTATATATCTGTAGTTCAAATATATTTTTCATGAGAGTGCAATTAGGCTTACATTTAATTATTTGTATTTATGTATACTAGGAACTAATGATTGCAAATAAAAATTTACAATAACACCATAAAACATAAAATACTTGGCAATGAATTTAACAAAAGTTGTGTAAGTTCTCTACACTGAAAACTACAAAACACTGCTGGGAAAAAATAAAGAAGATCTAAGTAAATGGGAAGATACACCATATTCATGAATTAGAAAACTCAGTATTGCTAAGATGTTAGTTTCTCACAAATTGAGCTATAGATTCAAATAACATACAGTCAGACTCTAATCAGGCTATAGACATTTATTTTTTAAATTGATAAGCTGATTCAAATATGTATATGGAAATGCCAGGGACGAGAATAGCCAAGGCAATCTTGAAAATGTATAACAAATTTGAACACTTGTACTGTGTAATTTCACAACCTACTGTAAAGCTACTGTATTGAAGCAAATGTGTTATTGGCATAAGGAAAGGAAAAGAGATCAAAGAATCCAGAAATAAATTTAATCATATACAGTGAAATGAGTTTTGAGAAATATGTCAAAGTGTTCATTGCTGAAAAGAGGATCTTTTTATTTATTCTGCTTGTAATCTGCTGAGCTTTTAGAATCAATAAGATGATGGTTTTCATCAAATTTTTAAAAAATTCTCAACCATTACTTCTTTTAAAAAATGTATACTTGCTGTAGTAGCTTTCTTCATTCCTCCTGGGACTCCAGTTGTACATATATTAGACTGCTTGATATTTCCCACATGTCACTAAGTCTCTGTTCATTCTTTCCAGTTATCTTTTGTCTCTGATTTTCAGATTGGATAATATCTGATAGTCTTGTATTCAAGTTTATTAGCCATTCCTTCTGTATTTCCAATCTGTTTTTAAGCCCACAAAGTGAATGTTTTACTTCAGGTAAGGTAGTCTTCAGCTCTATAATTTCTATTTGATTTTTTTTTATGGATTGCATTTTTCTTCTGATATACTTATAGTCAATGATTACATCCATCTTTTACTTTAAATCTTTGAACATATTTATAAAAGCTCTTTTATAGTGTTTGTCTACTAATTGTGATATCTTTTTCATCTGTTTCTACTGATTGCTCATTTCCTTGATTAAGAGTCATATTTCTCTACTTCTTTATACATGTAGAATTTTATTTTATATGATGGATATTATGCATGATTTATTGTAGTGAGTCTGGATTAAAGAGTTGTCCTCTAAATCTATAAATGGTGTGTGTGTTCTCCTGGAAAGCAGTTAAATTACTGGTGGGTAATTTAATCTTGAAAGACTCGGCTGGCTTCTTTTCTCCTCCTTATTCTCTTCCTCCTTCTCCTTCTCTTTCCTTTTCTTCTTCATGGTTTCTTTCAGCTTCTGCTTAGTCAAAGGGTGTGTCTCTTAGGTTAGGTCATAGTTGTTATTCCTAAGCATGGTCCTTTTTCTGAGTCTCAACTGAGTGCTTGAAATTCACTGCAAAATTTCTAAGTGCACTGCTTTGCATAATCTCTCCAGTGCTATCTCTTATTAGTTATCAGTCCTACAGTCTTATCATCCAGTTTTGCCATCCATATAATCTTTATTTTTAAATATTTTCCTAGTTTTATTGACATGTGAGTTATATACAACATTGTATATGTTCACAGTGTACATGGTTTGACATATTTTTTATTTTTAATATATTTAACTTCATTATGTCCATTACATGTATATATGTAATTAAATGTAATTAAATGATCACTACAATAGGTTTAATTAGTACCCATCACTTCATATATAGTTACAAATCAGTCCTGACAAAGAAATTGCATAGCCTAGCCTTTGATCAGAAACTTGAGGAACATCTCAGTGTGCTGGGCATCTTTTTACATTTACCTTTTATTGGCACTCTTCTCCACAAATTTTAGCCACCTCAGCACTCTGAGGACTGGTATTTATCTTTTAGCTCAGTGAGGTGACTTGTTTTGAGTTCCACTTTTGGGGGCTATTATTTAGAAAGTAACCCTGGCAGAAAACCCAGGAAAGCAAGCCTTTGAAGCCTTGTCAACTGAGTTTTCTCTCAAGAATCACATTTTGGCATTGCTTTTTCTCTAGTGCCTAAAAACACTTTCCTATGTACTTTGCCCAGTTTTATGTCTATTTAGAGAGGAGGGAAATACATATTTTAGAAAAATACATACAATTTCATTTGTAGAATTTTGATATATTTAACTTCATTATATCCAATGAGAACTTAAGAATTTTTGTTAATAAAGTATTTATTAAGTATCTAGTGCTACGTAAATTGTTATTGGTATGTGATATCATATTTGGTAAACACAGAATTCATTGTTAGATTTTTTTCCTTAGAATTTCTAAATTTATAAATATTTTACATATGTATATGTATATTTTCCCCTTATTCAAAAACATGTATTTTTAAAGAAAATTTTGGGGGCAGAGCAGGAAAATAGATGAACTTCTTCAGAAAAACTTCTACATGGATGGAGGGAGACTTTAGGGATCTGTTGGGGAGGCGCACCCTGTCATACAGAGCAAATGGCCGTGGTGGTGGCAGCCTGTGGGATTCACACCCTTGGCACCTGCTGGTGGTTCCTGGTGGGAGAAACAGGCTTGCTGGTAGGGAGGAAAGAGACGCAGTTACTGGGAGGCTGATGCTGACCTAGTAGGTTTCAGGGCGATTTGCTCACTTTTTTCTTTTCTCTTGGACAAATACAACTTAACAAGTGGCTCATCCTGCTTTGGCATTTGCTACCCGAGGCCTGTCTCTTCTGTGTTGATTCCTGATCCTCAGAGGATGCTCCATTATCTCTCTGATGAGGGAGGTTCTGTGCTCGCTCACCAAGTTTCCTCATGGAAAACATCCTCATCTTTCCTGAGAAGGCCCCAACACTTCATCATTCAAAAAATGGTAATGTCATAAAGTAGAAGAAAGGATACTCCAGACATGATAGCTAAATATGTGATCCTAGACAAGATCTGTACTGGAGGAAACAATGAAATAAAGACATTATAGGGTAAATCAACTAGAAATGCAGTTAGCAGATTACACAAAGATTCTCTTTTTAGTTCAATTCACTGAAGCTGAGAACTGTGCTGTTGGTATAGAAAAGAATATCCTTCTCCTTAGGAAATACACACTCGAGTTTTTAGGGGTAGAGTTCAATAGTGTATGCAATTTTCTTTCCAACATTGAGGAAAAAAGTCATCATGGATCTGTATAGAGAGAAGGCAATGGAACAAAATATTAAAGCAAGGTAAATTTGGATATGCAGTGTGCTTTTTATTATTCATGCAACTTCTCTGTAAGTTGGAAATTATTTTCAAGTGGAAAGTCGTCTACAGTGGCCCATGACCCTGTTTCCTAAATCTTACTCTCACCTTGAGATTTTCTAACTTATGATTTCCACAGTTGCCACCATCAAACAAGGGCCCCAGAGACGTGGTAATCCAGCTGTAAACCCTTTGTACGAGGAGCTGTCTCAGTTTAATGTCCTGGATACACTTATCACAATTGACGTTGAACATTTCAAACAGGGTTGTTTAGTTTGGTTGTTGATTTTAGGGTTTTTTTTCAATAAAATACTGGGCAAAGGGCAAAAAACAAATGGAATAAAACACCTACACACACCCCCCCCCACACACACAAAATACAGAGAAGAGGCTGGAGCTCCTGAAATCCAATCCTTGCTGTCATATGCCCAGGGCAGGATATTGCATCTCTTTGCTCTTCAGTTTTCTGATCTTTGAGGAGCAGTGGGAGGCTGGAATGTTATCTCAGAGGAATGTAGGGGATGAAACTGGTGATGGTCTAGGCCAGGGGTCAGCAAACGTTTTTAGATTGCTGATGTGTTATGAAGGCTATTACTCAGAAATAGCCAGATGTAAGAGATGCATAGGGCAAGGTATGGGGAAGGGCACAGATCACCCACGCCCTCTCCGAGGGCACTACTCTTCCCAACTCTTCACAGACACACCGACCCCAAAGTTCTAAACATGTATTTTTTAAGTTAACATTCAGTCAGGAAAACAAAAGCCACTCTGTGCATTCAAGTATGAAGGGTCTGAATACAAACATCCTAGGCTTATATTACCATTGAAAGAGCTTGGGAGACATGAAGTTCAGGGAAGACGACCTCAGTCTACCACATGAATGTGGGTGATCCTCAAGAAGCTTTGCTGAGACTTGCATCATATATTATGTCTGCCCACTCAATTGCCAGAAACTTCCCTTGATAATAATGGCTTCTCCTGCTCTTACTTACTCCAAAATTCATGTCTTGATAGTCTTTAACCTGGAAACATGGAGAAGAGGATTGCAGGTAATGTAGTTCCTGGCTTATTCTCTGGGCTGTGCAGAAGAAACCATACCAAAAAGTTGTTGTGAGGCTGATTTCGTAACAAACAATGAAGCACAGAGTGGTTTGCCTCAGTATGTAAAATATATATATTTTTCAAAAATGTGAAAAATTTTGAAAATGATTTTTGTTTTCAGAGAATGCTGAATGTATTTTTCAGAATGTATTTTGGTTCTTTACACGTTTTAAATGACTAATAAATCTTTCCTGAGCACTACTACACAAGTATTATTTGTATTTGTTTGAGAATATATGAATTATTTTGCATATGGAAAAATAATATTTTCAATTGTTAGCATAACTATGATAGTATTAAGAAAAGATTTAAAATTTAAATATCTCCATATATCTATGACTTTAAGTGTTACTTTAAAATGTTTCTGGATTTACTTACATATGTGAAAATGCTCTGGTTGTATGGCACTCTAATTTCATTTTAAGGAACCAATGGAATAAAAAGTGAGTACTTAGAAGGCAGACAAATCTAAATTTTGGTCCCTGATTTTGCATGTTTTCCTTTTAAGACATTTGAAGATTCAATCTCCATCAGAATGTAAGTGGTTATCTCTGTCACCCAACTAGAAATACCACCTCTTCAATCTGAACCGCAGGGACTTCAGGAAAGACCATACTGTCTTTATCCATCTTAATTGTCATGGTTAGATGTCAATTATGCCTAATCCAAGTGTGTCAAAGGTAATCTTAGGTGCAAATGGCTCTTTAACATTTTTAGTCACTGTAGTGTTTGTTTACTGTGGGTATTCCAGTAATCTCATAGGAAAAAAGAACTTTAAAGTGCAGTAGGAAAAAGGAGACAGTAGTTCATGCAAAGAGAGTCTATCCCTAAGATAGTCTAGACTTGGCTCTCTATGACCACATAGTCCGTTTTGTCAACTTACCCTTCTAAGCATTTTTCACTTACTTCCCTGAACCCTGTTGACCTAGGTGGTCTGATGTTGCCATTCTGCTCCTTAATTGTTATCATAATGTTTCTTCACTTTGGCCATTCATCTCTTCAATAAATATTTATTGAGCACTTACCATGGACTAGGCATTGTCCTAGACTGTGGGTATGTAACAGTGAAAAAATAGTACAAAAATCCCTCTATATAAAGTTTATATTGTAGTAACTAGAGTTAGAAAATTTTTAAAAAGTAGCTAAAATATAAAATATGTTAGATGGTAATATTTACTATAGAGAAAAATAATTCAAGGGAGAAGTATTACAGTATTCATAAGGTCAGTGTTGAAATATTAAATTGCACAGTTAGGAAAGGCCACATTGAAATTGTAACATTTAAGTCACTTGTAGAAGTTGATCGTCATGCTTTCTAACATTTCTCAAAGTCCTTCTCATCTCCTATACTTTTTGCCCTCCATCACTTTTTCTCCTTAGTACTTATAGTTCTTTAAATATAAATATATATTGATCTTATTTACTGACCCCATTAGAATATAAGCTCTACAAGGACAGTGTTTTCTGAGGGTTTTATTTACTGCTGTATTCCCAGTTCCTAGAACGTACTTATACTGCAAAAAATTGTAAATATATTAAATGAGAAATTGAATGAGTGAAGAAAAGCATTTCAGCAGAGGGAACAGCCAGTGCAAAGGCAGTGAAGCAAGAGTTTGATGAATTAAATGAAAAACTGAGAAGCTAGTATAGTTTTAATGGAGTGAAACAATAGTGAGAGGTGAAAACAGAAAAGTAAGAGTGGGTGGCAATTAATGTAGGGCCTTAGGACATTGTGATATCTTTGGCTCCTCCTTGGAGTGAGATGGAAGGCTACTTTAGGTAGGTCTTATCAGTGGCAAGACCTCACTTTTGTTTTTACAACATCACTCTGACTGTTGCATTGAGAATTGATTGAAGAACCAAGAATGGAAGCAGAGAGAGCAGTTAGGAGTTTATTGCAATAACAGACATCCCAATATTTACTATTGTCCAATCCCCGTAAGTACAACTACCTTATTGTCCAGAGTACTGTTTCTTCTGCTCAGTTCAGAACAGGGAAAAATAAAAGCAAATATAAAATGCCATCATAATAAATTAAATTGGAGAGAGAAAGATAGTGAAAATTATATAGCTTACTTAAATCATGTACATGGAAGTAAACAATTTATATCTATTAACTGCTCTTAATTCAAATTTTAAAAATTTCAATGAATATAAATGTGAATGGAAGGCACACTTTAAATAATACAAAAATCTCCTGGTATAGGAATTTTTAAACATATATTTTCATATTTAGGAAAAATCCCTTCAATTATGAATGACAGAATAATGTTTTTTAAAGCTGGTACAAAATAAATGTTTTTCTGGACAGTTAAATTTAAAAATGGCTCTTGCATTTAGTCAACACGTCTCTTATTCTAAGTAAAATAATTTAGCCAAAGAAGAATTATTCTGGAAAATTTGTTTACCCCTCATTCTGGCAAACAATTTGATCTTAAATCCTCATTTTAATGAAATAAGTTGCAAGTAGTCATAAATTTGACTGTGACTATAATGTGGATGACAACAATAAATTCTATCCTCTGTCAGTAGCACTGAAAAGCCTTATCTCTCTATGGTAATAGGTTTGTTAAAAAGGCTTTGGTAAAGCTGTACATTAGAGATATAATCCTTCTTTTCCTAACAACACACAAATACACACTCACACACACATATACACACACACACTAACAATAATTTATCAACTCCTAGAGATCGCTGACAAATATTAACATATAGACAACAGTTAACCCGGTTCTTATATTTTTTTATTTATATATTAGAAGGTATTTTACGTGTTTCTGAAATCTCTAGTTATTAATATGCTAGAGACTAATATTTAATCAGTGTGTTAAGCAACATGCTACATGCTTTATATATATACAGCGTGTTTCATTTAAGAGTCACTAAAATCTGGTGAGTAATGTGCTGCCATAATATTCACTTCAGAGATGAGAAAACAAGGTTAAAGGTTGATTCCCAAGTTCATGCAGAATATAAGCGGCCTGGCAGAGATTCAAATCCTGAATCCATAAAGCAGCTATTCCCACTGTACAAAACCATAATTTGAAACTACATTGGATATAATTAGCTAGAGATGGTAAAAATAAAGCATTTATTAACAAATAAGATATGCTTCATTGCTTATTTGAAAAAAAAAAGTTCTTCCTAAAAAACTAATTTGTTTAAAAAGTTCTACTTCTTGGGCCAGTTAATCACAAAAAGTTTATCCTATCAGGAGAGGTCAGGATTTTACAAAGAATACACGGATGAAAATGCTTTGCTTTTAGATACTTGGAAATTTATCTGGAATTTGTTTACAGAAACGGTGTTTAGGCATAGAGTCAATCATAAGCCAATCTTACTGATCCATATTCTATTGCTGTGTAACAAACAATTCGAAAACATAGGAGCTTAAAACAACACTCTCCTCTCTCATAGCACAATAAACTGGGATTAGCTGGGTTGTTCTCACTTGGCGTCTCACATGGCTGCAGGCAGATGGAGGCTTAACTGGGCTGGTCATCCAAGGGGGCTCACTGCCTGGCAGTTGGTGGATGATGGCCCTTAGCTACAAGCTCAGTGGAGCTGTTGACTGGACCTCCAGCGTCAGTATGTGGCCTTTCCTTGTTGTTGGGCTTTTCAGAACAGGAAAGCTGGGTTCTCAGAGGGAATGATCCCAAGCTGAGTATGCTAAGAAACCCAGTCAGAAGCTGCAAAGAATTCCCAGAGCATCACTTCCTAGGATTGCTAGAACATCACCTCTGCCTTATAAAACAGGTCAAGCAAATCAGTAAGGCCAGTCAAGGGGAGAAAAATCAGATTCTTTTTCTTGTTGGAGGACTGTGATGTGGGGGTATAGGACATATATATCCCAACACAGTGCTCAGAACACAGAGCTCAATAATAGCAGGTATTATTAAAATATCTTGTAATTATGAAACTCTGATTAAAGAAGATAGCACAAAATACAGAGCTTTTCCTCAGGTGTGATTTTCATATTTCAGGGGTACAGATGCTTCCTCAAAGTATTATGGTGCAGAAGAATTTTGTTTCTACTGATGATGTCAGCAGGAGTACATGGCAATGGTTCTGCATCTTTATTTTTTTCTTTGAGAAACAATTTGAATAACTAGAATTTAGAATGGTTGAACTGAAGACATTAGCATGCATTTATGGTTATCCCCTCAATAAATCTTCTGCACTGGGAATTTTTGAGGAGCACTGTTTACTTGCCAAAGTTCTCTTGTTTCTTATAAAACTCAGTGTTTCTTTGATGGTGGATTGACTTTCAATGATGTCTCTCATCTATTTCATCAGTCATACACCTTTACATACTTCAGTGTTCCAGATATTCAGCTCAAAAATTTTGGTGGGGAGAAGGAGTCTATTGCTATGGCAAATTGGATCTTTAGTTGTATAAAATATGTATTGTATGTATTGTTTAATATTTGGGGGTACCTCTCTGAAGAGTTTGAGGTAAACCACTGAATGCCTGGTATAGCATAGCACTGGTGAGTGGATATGTAGGTTTCAGAAAGAAAACTGCAAATGCATACACACGTGGTACAGAATCCCAAATGTCCCACTGGATGTGTTCTCTTCTCTTTCCTCCCTCTCTCCCTTTGCCTCCCTCCTTCCCTCCCTCCCTTCCTTTCTTCTTTGATTTTTGAGTGGAGACAAATAATGAGCCCATGCTGTAAGGGACAGACTGAGTGTCTGGGAACTATGGTCACATATATAGCCACCAGAAACAGTTCAAATTAACTCAGCTGATCAATGGCATTTTTTTCAGTAAACACACCTCTGAAAGCCAACAAATCTGTGAGAGCCCTATACTTGGAGAAGTCAGCCAGTCAGGACAAGGCCTACTTCAATAAACAAGTATCATACCTGAGTAGCCATCTTCCACATCATCAGCCTGCTTAAGCCCCTCTGAAATTCTAACCATTCCTGTGCTTCGTGATTCCCTAAAACCCTGCATAAGATCAGAAGTCTGCTCAGCTCAAAGAGGATTGTACCTGGCCAGTCTTTCTCTTAATATACTAAGTAATAAATTCTTTGTCCTTTTGTTTCAGATACTAAGTAGTTTTCTGTCATTATTTAACAGTTTGAACTAAATGAATATATTAAAAACCTGTAATCAATAAATAGTAGTTAATTTCATTGTTGAAACTGTGCAAAGAATCAGATTGTGAAGTTGGACTCAGTAGAAATCAAAGATCTTACCTTATATTATCTCACTAACAATTTCAAGGACTTGAACAATCATGAGCCATAGCTGAAGAAAGGAGAGATCCTTGACTGTCAATACAGATTCCTAGCTTCTGTCTTTCCTTAAAGAAATGGTCTGACTTAGATTAATTTGTGATGACTGTAAGTAATGCACATGGCTACACTATTTACACAGTAGACAGCCTTTTCAGTCTTGAAACATCTCCATTTTATACTCAGTTACAGTACACACAGAACATTTTCCAAGGAACCATTATCTACAGATTCTAAGTTCGTATACCAGAAAGAGTCCTAGACAAATTCTATAGATAAAGATCCTCCCTCTAGCAAATAAAACTTAGTTTGTGGACATATCCTCCTCTACTCTCACTAATAAAGTGAAAGAATGTATTGCAGACCTTTAGCTTAATCCTATTCTTTAAAAATATTAATGAAAATATTATTTGCATTTTCAAATAACAATTAAATGGTAAAATTTAATATTTTTAAGAGTAGAGGGTTTTTTATTTGTTGATTTAGAAGGTTTCTTTTTTAATCTTTTATTGTTTGAATTAGTATTTAGAAATGAGTGCTTCAAGGTAAAAATAAATTATAGTATGAGGAGGCATTGAGACATCCTTTGGCCCCTGACAATATTTAAACCAAAATGGGAATTAGAGTCCATTGAAAATAATACATACTAAACTTAACCTAGTTAGTGAATATGACACATGAGTTAAAAAATTATTGTTTTTGACATGTCATCTGGAAGGAAAATCTGTTATCCCTGCCACTTTACCCTTAAATAAGATTTCCTATTGTCTGATCTCACAAAGATGCCACTGCATGAACCTCATATTACCTGGTCATAAAGTTACCTGGATTCATCTGAATTAGATAACCAAAGGCCAGGGAAGAAACGAAAATAGATTCTCACATCTCAGATGTGAAGTGTGGTAGGTAGTTTTCAAGATGACTGCTAACAATTTCTTTTCTCTAAGCCCATGCTGCTCCTCACATGAACAAGTGGTCTAATTCCCACTTCCACTCACGCATCTGCTATGGGACTTCTGTGACTAGGTCATTAGCAGTTTGAGAGCTTCTGTCTGAGCCTCTGGAATCCTTGCTCTTGGATGCTCCCTTGGGGGTTCCAGGTCCATTCTGTGAGAGATCCAAGTCATATGGATAGTCCACGCCTAGGTGTTCTGGGGAAGAGCCTGTATTAGTCTGTCAGGTTGTCAACAAAATACCATATACTGGGTGTCTAAAACAAAATTAACTTATTTTCTCACAGTTCTGGAACTGGAAGTCCAGGGTCAGGGTGCCAGTATTGTCAGGTTCTGGTGAAGTCCTGTGCCTGGCCTGCAAACAGCCATCTTCTCACTATATCCTCACATGTTGGACAGAGGAAGAGTAAGCTCTCAGCTGTCTCTTCTTATAAGGCCCAATTCTGTCAACCGCGGCTGCACCCTTGTGACCTCATCTAACTGTAATTACATTCCCAAAGCTCCATCTCTAGAAACCATCAAATTAGAAGTTAGCCCTTCCACTTATTAATTTTAGGAGACACAAACAGTCTATATCATAGCCCTAAATTACTTTCCATCTTATGGCCAGCATTAACTGTCAGTTATGTGAGTGAGCTATGTTAGATATCAAGCTTAGTCAGACCTCAGATGACTGCAGCCCCAGTGTTGCTGCCTTACTACAACTTCATAAAAAAAATACCAAGTTTAAACCTTTCAACCGACTGTAGTCAATGCACAAAACCATGAGTGATAATAAATTGTTGTTTTAGGCTATTAAGTCTTGGGCTGCCTTGTTACACTCAAACGTAAATCAGACAGAAACTAGCACCAAAAGTGTAACTGCTGCCATATAAAAAGCATTTGGCACTGTTTGGGGATGAGGAAGTGAGCAGAAGTTGCAAGTATCTCAAGAAGACTGTTAGCAAAGGATGGAGGACAGTGATTTTGTAACTGGACATGGGAAAAGGGGGATCCATATTATATAGTGGCTATAAGTTCTGGGAAACTGTTGTAATGTTGAAAAAGTAAAATATACCTATTAAAATGGCAGATTTGGGCTAAGGAGATTTCCAGGCAGAATGCTGAAAGAATCAAATGGCTTCTTTTAGCCATGTATGATAAGATATGGATATAAATAAATGATCAAAAAAGAAATATTCAGGATTCAAGCAGAATTTAGAGAAATGTAATAGAGTTAGGAAATAGGTGGTTCAAATATAAAAGTATTTATTGTCTCAAAATAATCCCCCTAAAAAAGCATTTAAACTAAAAAATGGCCCCATTCTTTATTTCCCTTATCTTACTAAAATTATTTTTCATGTTCCATCTCTCCAATTAATAATTTGCCAGTACTTGAGACTTCTGTGCACTTTTGTCAAGCAGAGATGGAAACATTTTTATAATGTCTGACATTGTGGAATTTATAATTAGAATGGATGACAGATCTTGAAAACATAATCGGATGTGTAATGAGTGCTAATTTGGGGTAAGGCAATAGGTCTGGTCTGTCCAAAAAAAACGTTTTGGCTGTTGGCCATTTCCTGGGAGATAACCTCTAAGTCCTTCAGATTTCCTCTCTGATAAGAGTATCTTCATTTCCCTGGGTCCTTGGGCCATGCCAAGTAGTCTATTCTAACAAGATGATTTGAGGTGGGGCCGACATGATGAATACCCAGTAAAATCTCCGGACACCAAGCCTCTAAAGAGCTTCTCTGGCTGGTAACACTTCATGCATACTGACACATATTACTGCTGGGAGAATTTAGTGCTGTCCAGAAGGCTCCACTGCGAGAAGACAACTGGAAGCTGTGACTGGGCCCTGCTAGACTCTGATCTATATCGTTTTGTCTTTACTGATTTTAATCTCCATCCTTTCACAGTAATAAACCATAATCAAGAGTATAATGGCTTTTCTGAGTTATGTGAGTCCTTCTAGAGAAGCAATGAACTGAGGGTAGTCTGGGTGACACTTGACCACAGTTCAAGATGCCACAGACCTGAGATACACTGAGATATGGAGAATGAACCCGAGTTAGCTACATGAAGAAGGGAGAATGCTTATTCATTGAGTCTCAAGTGCTGTGTGCTTTATTTACAGGTTTAAATGAAAGAGTGAGCTTAAAAACCAGCTAGCCTAAACATGCCACACTTTGAGAATAGTAAGTAAAGTTAAAAAAAAATAGAGAATCAGAGAAATTGGGATGAAACTACCTTTAAATTAAATTGCAGTTTAGCCAGGACAAATAGCTTATTGATATTGATATGAAAATTATTTTTGATAAAATTACTACATCATTAGTAATAGTTAACTACTATTTCTGACCAGTCAAAACTCATAATTCTAACACACATAGAATTAGATTTAGAGTCAGATAGCCAAATTTGAATATCTTAATAGTCAAATATTATTATTAATATTATTTATTTTTATTTTTATGACACTAATTTTTTTTAATTTTGCTATCATTAATATACAATTACATGAGCAATATTATGGTTACTAGACCCACCCCATTATCAAGTCCCCACCACATACCCTATTACAGTCACTGTCCATCACCATAGAAAGATGCTATAGAATCACTACTTGTCTTCTCTGTGTTATACTGCCTTCCCCGTGTCCCCCTCACTACATTATATGTGCTAATCGTAATGTCCCTTTTACCCCTTATCCCTCCCTTCCCACCCATCTTCTCCAGTCCTTTTCCTTTGGTAACAGTTAGTCCATTCTTGGGTTCTGTGAGTCCGCTGCTGTTTTGTTCCTTCAGTTTTCTTTGTTCTTATACTCCACAGATGAGTGAAATCATTTGATACTTGTCTTTCTCTGCCCAGCTTATTTCACTGAGCATAATACCCTCTAGCTCCATCCATGTTGTTGCAAATAGTAGGATTTGTTTTCTTCTTATGGCTGAATAATATTCCATTGTGTATATGTACCACATCTTCTTTATCCATTCATCTACTGATAGACACTTAGGTTGCTTCCATTCCTTGGCTATTGTAAACAGTGCTGCAATAAACATAGGGGTACATATATCTTTATCAAACTGGGCTGCTGCATTCTTAGGGTAAATACCTAGGAGTGGAACTCCTGGGTCAAATGGTATTTTTGTTTTTAGTTTTTTGAGATACCTCCATACTGCTTTCCACAATGGTTATTCTACATTCCCACCAGCAGTGTAGGAGGGTTCCTCTTTCTCCACATCCTTGCCAACATTTGTTGTTGTTTGTCTTTTGGATGTTCTCCTTCCTAACTAGTGTGAGGTGATAGCTCATTGTGGTTTTAATTAGCATTCCTCTGATGACTAGAGATGTGGAGCATCTTTTCATGTGCTTATTGGCCATTTGAATTTCTTCTTTGGAGAAGGGGCTGTTCAGCTCCTCTGCCTATTTTTAAATTGGTTAATTTGCTTTTGGTTTGTTGAGGTGCATGAGCTCTTTATATAATTTGGATGTCAACCCCTTATCGGATATGTCATTTATGAATATATTCTCCCATACTTTTTGTTCTACTGATGGTATCCTTTGCTGTACAGAAGCTTTTAAGATTGGTATAGTCCCACTTGTTCATTTTTGCTTTTGTTTCTCTTGCCCGCAGAGATATATTCATGAAGAAGTTGCTCATGTTTATGTCCAAGAGATTTTTGCCTATTTATTTATTTATTTTTATTTTGGTATCATTAATCTACAATTACATGACACAAGAAAGAGAAGACAAGTAGTGATTCTATAGCAGCTTGCCTTTGTTTTTCTCTGAGAGTTTTGTTGTTTCATTACTTACATTCAGGTCTTTGATCCATTTTGAGTTTACTTTTGTGTATGGGGTTAGATAATAATCCAGTTTCAGTCTCTTACATGTAGCTGTCCAGTTTTGTCAACACCAGCTGGTGAAGAGGCTGTCCTTTCCCCATTGTATATCCATGGCTCCTTTATTGTATATTAATTGACCATATACAATTGGGTTTATATCTGGGGTCTCTAGTCTGTTCCATTGGTCTATGGGTCTGTTCTTGTGCCAGTACCAAATTCTCTTGATTACTGTGGCTTTGTGGTAGAGCTTGAAGTCAGGGAGCATAATTCTCCCCACTTTATTCTTCCTTCTCAAGATTGTCTTAGCTATTCGGGGTCTTATGTAGTTCCATATGAAATTTAGAATGATTTGTTCTAGTTCATTGAAGAATGCTCTTGGTATTTTAATAAGGGATTGCACTGAATCCGTAGATTGCTTTAAGCAGGATGGCCATTTTGACAATATTAATTTTTCCTATCCATGAGCACAGAATGTATTTCCATTTATTCGTATCTTCTTTAATTTCTCTCATTAGTGTCTTGCAGTTTTCAGAGTATAGGTCTTTCACTACCTTGGTTAGGTTTATTCCTAGGTATTTTATTCTTTTTGATGCAATTGTGAATGGAATTGTTTTCCTGATTTCTCTTTCTGCTAGATCATTGTTAGTGTATAGGAATGCAACAGATTTTTGTGTATTAATTTTGTATTCAGCAACTTTGCTGAATTCAGATATTAGATCAAGTAGTTTTGGAGTGGATTCTTTACGTTTTTTTATATAAAGTATTATGTCATCTGCGAACAGGGACAGTTTGACTTCTTCCTTATCAATATGGATGCGTTTTATTTCTTTGTGTTGTCTGATTGCCATGGCTAGGACTTCCAGAAATACGTTGAATAAAAGTGAGGAGAGTGGGCATCCATGCCCTGTTCCCGATCTTAAAGGAAAAGCTTTCAGCTTCTCATTGTTAAATATAATGTTGGCTGTGGGTTTGTCATATATGGCCTTTATTATGTTGTGGTACTTGCCCTCTATACCCATTTTGTTGAGAGTTTTATCATGAATGGATGTTGAATTTTGTCGAATGCTTTTTCAGCATCTATGGAGATGATCATGTGGTTTTTGTTCTTTTTTTTGTTGATGTGGTGGATGATGTTGATGGATTTTCGAATGTTGTGCCATTCTTGCATCTCTGGAATAAATCCCACTTGATCATGATGGATGATTTTTTATTGCATTTTTGAATTCCGTTTGCTAATATTTTGTTGAATATTTTGGCATCTATGTTCATCAGGAATATAGGTCTGTAATTTCCTTTTTTGTGGTGTCTTTGCCTGGTTTTGGTATTAGAGTGATGTTGGCTTCATAGAATGAGTGTGGGACTATTCTGTCCTCTTCTACTTTTTGGAAAACTTTACAGGATGGGTATTAGGTCTTCACTAAATGTTTGATAAAATTCAGCCGTGAAGCCATTTGTTCCAGGGGTTTTGTTCTTAGGTAGTTTTTTGATTACCAATTCAATTTCCCTGCTGCTAATTGGTCCATTCAGATTTTGTGTTTCTTCCTGGGTCAGCCTTGGAAGGTTGGCTTTTTCTAGAAAGTTGTCCATTTCTTCTAGGTTATCCAGTTTGTTAGCATATAATCTTTCATAGTATTCTCTCATAATTCTTTACATTTCTGTGGTGTCTGTAGTGATTTTTCCTTTCTCATTTCTGATTCTGTTTATGTGTGTAGAGTCTCTTTTATTCTTCATAAGTCTGGCTAGGGATTTATCGATTTTGTTTATTTTCTCAAAGAACCAGCTCCTTTCATTGATTATTCCTATTGTTTTATTCTTCTCAATTTTACTTATTTATGCTTTAGTCTTTATTATGTCCCTCCTTCTGACATTGGGCCCCATTTGGTTTTCCTTTTGTAGTTCATTAATTATGAGTTTAGACTGTTCATTTGGGATTGTTCTTTCCTTAGGTATGTCTGTATTGCAGTATTCTTTCCTATTAGCACGGCCTTCACTGTGTCCCACAGATTTTGCAGTGTTGAATCATTGTTGTCATTTGTCTCCATATATTGCTTGATCTGTTTTTGTTTGGTCATTGATCCACTGGTTATTTAGGAGCATTTTATTAAGCCTCCTTGTGGGCTTTTTCAATTTTTTTGTGTGTAATTTATTTCTAGTTTCATTCCTTTGTGAACTGAGAAGCTGGTTGGTACAATTTCAGTCTTTTTGAATTTACTGAGGCTCTTTTTGTGGCTTTTATATGATCTATTCTTGTAAATGTTCCATGTGCCCTTGAGAAGAATGTGTATTCTTTTGCTTTTCTATGGAGTTTTCTGTAGATGTCCATTAGGTCCACCTGTTCTAATATGTTGTTCAGTGCCTCTGTCTCCTTACTTATATTCTGCCTGGTTGATCTGTTCTTTGGAGTGAGTGGTGTGTTGAAGTCCCCTAAAATGAGTGCCTTGCATTCTATTTTCCCTTTTTATTCTGTTAGTATTTGTTACACATATGTAGGTGATCCTGTGTTGGGTGCATAGATATTTATAATCATTATATCCTCTGGTTAGACTGACCACTTTATCATTATGTAATGTCCTTCTTTGTCTCTTGTTACTCTCATTGTTTTCAAGTCTAATTTGTCTGATTCAAGTACTGCTACTCCTGCTTTTTTCTCCCTATTAGTTGCATGAAATATGTTTTTCCATCCCTTCATTTTCAGTCTGTGTATGTCTTTGGATTTGAAGTGAGTCTCTTGAGGCAGCATATAGATGGGTCTTGTTTTTTTGTCCATTCAGTGATTATGTCTTTTGATTGGTGCATTCAGGCCATTTATATTTAAGGTGATTACTCATAGGTATGTACTTATTGCCATCACATGCTTTAGATTTGTGGTTACGAAAGGTTCAAGGGTAATTCCCTTACTGACAGTCTAATTTAACTCACTTCATATGCGATTAAAAACACAACCTAAATGTTCTTTTTTTTCCTCCTTTTTCTTCATCCTCTATTCTTTATATGTTAGGTATCATATTCTTTACTCTTTGTCTATTCCTTGATTGACTTTGGGGATAGTTGACTTGATTTTGCATCTGCTTAGTAATTAATTGTTCTACATTGCTGTGGTTTTATTTTCCTTGGTGATATCCATTTAGCCTTAGGAATACTTCCATCTATAGCAGTCCCTCCAAAATGCACTGTAGAGATGGTTTGTGGGGGGTAAATACTCTCAGCTTTTGCTTATCTCTAAATTGTTTAATCCCTCCTTCAAATTTAAATGATAACCTTGTCGGGTAGAGTATTCTTGGTTCAAGCCCCTTCTGCTTCATTGCATTAAATATATCATGCCACTCCCTTCTGGCCTGTAAGGTTTCTGTTGAGAAATCTGAGGATAGCCTGATGGGTTTTCCTTTGTATGTGATCTTTTTTCTCTCTCTAGCTGCTTTTAAATGTCTGTCTTTATCCGTAATCTTTGCCATTTTGATTATTATATGTCTTGATGTTGTCTTCCTTGGGTCCCTTGTGTTGGGAGATCTGTGCACCTCCAAGGCTTAAGAGACTATCTCTTTCCCCAGATTGGGGAAGTTTTCAGCAATTACCTCTTCAGTAACACTTTCTATCCCTTTTTCTCTCTTCTTCTTCTTTTAGTACCCCTATAATGTGGATATTGTTCCGTTTGTATTAGTTACACAGTTCTTTCAATATTCTTTCATTCTTAGAGATCCTTTTTCTCTCTGTGCCTCAGCTTCTTTTTATTCCTCTTCTCTAATTTCTCTTCCACTTACCGTCTCTTCTACTACTGCTTTTTAATCCCTCCATGGTATGTTTCATTTCAGATATGGAATTCCTTAGTGATTGATTCTCCGTCTTAAATTTGTCCCTGTTTTCTTGAATATTTTTCTGTTCCTCCATGAGCATGTTTATGATTTTTATTTTAAACTCTCTTTCAGGTTGATTGGTGAGTTCTGTTTCATTTAGCCCCTTTTCTGGGGTTTATGAGATTTTGGTCTGAACTAGGTTCCTTTGATGTTTCATAATTCTATGTGGTGCCCTCTAGTGCCCAGAAGCTTTAGTCTCTGGAGCTGCTCAGCCCCTAAAGTGAGACTGGGGATTGTAGGGGAGCAGCACTGTTGCCTTGGGGTAGGAAAGAGCTGTTTCCTGATTCCCAGCTGCAGTGCCTGTCTCCAGTATGAGAGCCAGTGGGCCAAGCACATGGCTGTAAGCCCCTGTGCTTGGCATCTCTAGCTGTTGTAGGCAGGGCCTCCCACTGGCTGGCCTGATGCCAGTGCAGTGACTGCCGGTTTCCCAGCAGGTGCCAGCAGGCTAGTAGGAAGGTGCAGCAGGCTGCATGTCACTGTGGCAGGCCTCCGAGCTGATTCGGCAGCCAGGGGCTTGGGGCACCTGAAGCTCCTCAATTTTCCCAACCTGCTGGGCAGAGTGCACCCAGACAACCTTGTCCACCTATTTTTTCTCCCCCGTAGCAAGCTCCGTGCAAACCCCACCCCTTCAGCAGCCCTCTCACTGGTAGTAAGTCTGTCAGACCACCTGCCTTTCCTTTGTCCATGAGTGGTTGGATGTTGATCCCCGTCTTCCACAAAAGGCCGGAATCTCAATCTCTCAAGCACTCTGCTTGTCCCAGCTCCCAACCCCACCAACCTCCAGTGCACCATACAATGCAGGTTTGTGCTCCAAAGCAGACCTCCAGGGCTGGGTGTTCAGCAGTATTAGACTTCCACCCCCTCCTCCATTTCTCTTCATCCCACTAGTGAGCTGATGTGGGGGAAGGGCTTGGGTCCCACCTGATCAAGGCTTTCATATATTACCCTGTTTCATGAGGTCTGCTCTGTTCATGAGGTCTGTATGCAGTCTGGTGCATCCTTCTTTCCTGTTGCTGTTTTAGGGCTAGTTGTATTAACTATATTTTCACACTATATGTGGTTTTTGGAGGAATTCTCTGTCTCACCTCTCATGCTACCATCTTGAATCATCAAATATTATTTTTAAAAAGTCACTAAAATTTTCTGGGTTTGAGTTTCTTGTACACTGAAAATAATGATAGTTTCTCTATCTCATAAAGTTGTCATGAAAATAAAAGTATATTATAAAAGCACAGTGAAAGTTATATATACTCTATGTTAGTCAATGCCTTTATTATGGTTTCTACATTCCCTCTTCTTCTCATTGCCACTACTACAACTATTATTCTCTTATCATTAACTGTAAAACTTAAGACAAAAAGGTCAAAGACAATTAAATAGTTACAATGGCAAAAGCAACATTGAAAAAATATAATCTTCAGTTTTCTCCCCTAAAACAATGTTAGGAAAATGATGATAGTGCTTTTCATATTTCTTGAACAAAATGAATAGCCCCCATTTTTTTCTTTGAGGAGAATTATCTTCTACTAGGCAGTGTTAAATATTTTTTTATATTAGATACAATCAATATGAAAAATATGAATGAAATTCTTTGTTTTTGGTCAAATCAGCCTTACTTCAGCAAGAGAAAAATCTAAAGACAAATTAATCAGGTGCATTTTTGTCTGTCTTAAGCAGTGTGGAAAAAGGAAAAGAAAACTATCACAAAGAATAAGAATTAGTCAAGGAATCATGGAAAATAAAGCCTGTCGAAAAGAAGAAATTCACCTCATCGCTCCTTGCACTTTACTTCAGGATTTTATGCACTGTTAATTTATTCATTGAATTATGGTTCTAAATGTTCCAGTGGAATCAAGACTGCTTTCCTCAATGGGCAGGAAAAATGCCATAGGGTTTTCAAATCAGAATCCATGTTAATAAGTCTAAGAGCAAAGGCTTGTCTGCTGAACCAGGGAGATTAACTCTGCATGTATTTCTGTCTTGCACCTTTTTTTGTGTGGCTTTAACACAAAATTTGTTTTGTTGACTCATGGTGTGCTATATTAGTTAAATTAAACATCAAACATCTGTCTAACTTTAAGATTCCAACACGAGTATGTTGGCAGTCTCTGTAAAACTTCAGCTGTTAAAGGCCCTCAATCAGTCAAAAGGACAGAGCTGCTATAATGGCAAACTCAGCAAGCAATTACATCAAAGGATTTAAAATCTATTTCAGTAATGCCTTCTGGATAATGACACTGATCTCAAAACAACCCTTAAAGATATCCTGGTATTGCAAAGCAGGGTTCTGCATGGTTTCACGTTTGGAAAAACACCATTCACCATTTCTTTTTATGTGAACATAGTTCAGTTCTCTTGAATATACCTACATAGCTGTTTCTGACATAGCACCTATAAGCTAATAGACTTTTATTCATAAAGTCAAAATTCATGCTACGCACACAATTCTTTCTTTGTTCTCTTCTGTCACACCAATTTTGCCAAAGTGGTAGAAATAATGAAAGTACTTTAGTCTCTTTTACATTCCTGTTTTCTCTCCTCCCCTGAAACAAACACTATAAATAAGATCGATCAATAGATCCATATTTTGCCCTTTCTCTTTGTATTTTAATCTTCACTCAGTTTGCTTACCTTTAGGGTTTGATATGCATACATGAAATTATTGCAGAAGAGAATGTTTTAAGTAAAGACATTTTCATAAACTTCTTTTCTTCTTGACTTTCCTCTCTTTTTTCCATTCTCTCCTCCCTTTCTCCTTTTCTTAGCAGTTGTGTAGGGAAAATGGAGGGTTCTATGGCCAAGATCCTCACTGGAACCTGAACTACTTGATGATGTAATTGGCCTGCTGCCCAGCTACTGCTTCTACACTCGCAGGCAATAAGCTAATACTGACTGAAACACAATATAAAGAGCTCTGCCCAGTGCTCTGGGTGCAGGTAGAGATGAAGGTGTATTATAGACCTGCAGACTGTTGGATGCAGAGGTGATTCTAGTGCTCAACCTACTGCCAGGAGAATAAAGCCAGGTAATAAGCCCTGTTACCCCAAGAACATTCCATTGTCATTCCTTGGTCTTACTGTATCTGTAGTGATTTTACCTGGGGCTGAAACCCTCAGGCAAGGTAAGTTGCATTAGTGAAAGAATATCTAGATGTAAATTCATGCTTAAATTTGGGTGCTTTAAAGTAGCTATCTAGCTAGCCAAAATCATGTTGCAGCATTCTATTTTAAAATAAGTAAAAATACAAGTCAAACTCTGCTAAAGGGTACATGTTTTTGATGTCATATAAACAGATAATACATGTGACATAGTTTGATTATTTATTTATTTATTTGTCCTTTGACTCTAGAACCTCCTCTATTCCAGAATCCCCAGTGTATCATTACACAACAGTGGAATAAACCTCATGGGGTTAAATCTCTTTGGTCATCTAAACATTCTACTACCCTTTCCATCTTAAACAAAATAAACACTCTTTTAGCTCCATATCCTATCAGTCACCTATCCTACCTCTCTCACTTTTATAGTCAGTTTGAAAGAGTAAAAATGTTGCTCCCATTTCCATCTCCAATTCATTGCTCTAGCTTAATCTCAGGTGCTAGGAGAAAGATGACTAAAGGTGGTTAATTGCCCTTAATTAATCACTCTTAATTATCTGATCTCTCCCTATCCCCGAGTGCACATGAGTATTTGAGTACACTGGGATATTTCAGGAACATTAGGATATTAAAACCTTTATTACTCTGCTATCCAGCACTTTAATAACCAAGTCACCATACAACCCAGTTCAGTGAAAAGAAAGTGTTTGGGCAGGAAGGGAGAGGGAAGAAGGTAAGGGGGAAGGTAATGTGACCAGGTGAAGGTGAAAGGACCAAACTAACGCTATGACAGGCCCCAGAAAGCCTCAGAAATCAGAGGGCCTGAGTTTCAGTTTCCCCGAAACCACCTGAAAGAATAGGAAAATTTTAAGTAGGCTCTGACCCTTGGCCTGAGTCATAAAAACCGGCCTGAACACAATGACACAATAGCTTGCAAACCCGTGCCTAGGTAACCCTCCCCAAACCTGATAGATTGTGAAGATAAAGCCCTGACCCTACTGTGAAGATAAAGCCCTGTGAGACCCTACTGTGAAGATAAAGCCCTGTGAGACTCTACTGTGAAGATAAAGCCCTGTGAGACCCTACTGTGAAGATAAAGCCCTGTGAGACCCTAACTGAAATATTTTTGCTATCGAATAATCAGCAGACCTCCCCCTCGCCTCCCCCTGGTTATGGTCCCCTTTTCCTTTAAAACCTCCTATAATTTCTGCTTGAGGTCGGAGTCCTCTGCTCCTGCATGAGTTATGAGTCTTGACCCCAGCGCGCTGGTGGAATCAATAAACCTCTTGCTGTTTGCATCAAGACTGGTCTCTTGTGAGTATTTGGGTCGCCGTCCATCCCGGGGCTGAGCAGGGCCTGTTTTCTGTGCCTTACATTTGGGGGCTCGTCCGGGATCTGCGGCCACCCTATTCTCCAGAGACCCACTTGGAGGTAAGCAAAGGATCCTTAAGTTTCTGTGTGCGCCGGCGCCTGTTTGTTCTGTCAGGTATCTGGGTCTGTGAAAAGCGCTTTCGGTTTGGCAGCCGCTTGTCGCTCCCATAAGGGAACGGAAAGCTGTGGTAAGGCAGATGTGCCAGGGGCCACAAGCTGCAACCCTGGGGGACGCCCCTGGGTGTGAAACGGGGGATTTTTCCGCCCGTCTGTTGGAAGGGGAAAGGGTCCGGTTTGAGCAGATTCAACGGAGGGACCCTCCCCCATCTGAATACCTCTCGTGTCTGTGGAAAATGAGAGGAGGAAAGTGTTTGTTGGCGTCTTTTGTCATTTTGTGGCTTGCTGTTTTTGTGTATTTAGAAACGACCAAAATGGGACAGACTGTGACAACCCCTTTGTCTCTGACTTTGGACCGCTGGACGGACATCAAGAATAGGGCCCATGACTTGTCTGTAGAAGTTAGAAAAAGACAATGGCAGACCCTCTGCTCAACTGAATGGCCGGCCTTCAATGTAGGTTGGCCTCCTGAGGGTACTTTTAATAGAGAGTTAATTTTTGCAGTTAAAAATCTTGTTTTTCAGCCAGGACCCGATTCTCACCCTGACCAACAACCCTACATCATGATCTGGCAGGATTTGGTAGATAATCCTCCTGTGTGGGTAAAACCCTGGGTCCAAAAATCCAGGAAACCAAAGTTTCAAGTGTTGGTACTAAATAGAAGCAGAACTGCAGGAACCCCGAAACCTAAAATATATCCTGAAGTAGAGTCCCCTTCCAAATGGCCAGAACCTTACCCTCCCCCGTATTATCTTGAACAAGCGGCAGAACCTGCTCCAGCCCCTGAGCCACAACCTGCTCAGCCAGTAGTGCAAGAAAGGGAAGAAGAAGGGCCCAATGCTCCCCCTTTACCAGCAGCAGCAGGGGGCCCAGCGGCGGGTACCCGAAGTCGTAGAGGGGCCCCTCCTGGGGATGGGCCGGATTCTACCGTAACCCTCCCACTTAGAGTTTATGGCCCTCCCGTGCCGCCCCCCGGAGTCCAACCCATGCAGTATTGGCCATTTTCTTCTGCAGATATATATAATTGGAAGGCTAATCATGCTTCCTTTTCAGAAAATCCTGTAGGACTTACTGGATTAATAGAGTCTCTCATGTTCTCCCACCAACCCACTTGGGATGATTGCCAGCAACTGTTGCAGTCTCTTTTCACCACGGAAGAGAGAGAGAGAATCCTGTTGGAAGCCCGGAAAAATGTTTTAGGAGACAATGGGCCACCCTCCCAACTTCCCCATGTGATAGATGCTGGATTCCCGCTGACTCGACCCAACTGGGACTTCAACACTCCGGAAGGTAGTGAGAGGCTGACTGTCTACCGCTGGGCTCTGGTGGCAGGTCTCAAGGGGGCTGCGTGATGGCCCACTAATCTGGCTAAGGTACGAGAAATTCTTCAGGGGCCCACTGAACCGCCTTCAGTTTTTCTTGAGCGCCTTATGGAGGCTTATAGGCGCTATACTCCTTTTGATCCCACCTCTGAGGGACAGCGGGCAGCCATAGCTATGGCATTTATAGGGCAATCAGCTTCTGATATCGAAAAGAAGCTGCAGTGCCTCAAAGGATTGCAGGATTTTACTTTACAGGACCTAGTGAAGGAGGCTGAGAAAGTGTATCACAAAAGAGAGACAGAGGAAGAGAAAGAAGAAAGGGAGAAGAGAGAGAGAGAGGAAAGGGAGGATAGAAGAGACAGAAGACAGGAGAAAAACTTATCTAGAATTTTGGCCACAGTAGTAGGAGAGAAAGAAAGAGGATTTCAAGGACCTAGGCAGGTAGGGAACCTGAGCAACAGGGGCCAGAAGACAACGAGAAGCATGGGCAGACCACCCCTTGACAAAGATCAATGTGCCTACTGCAAAGAGAGGGCACTGGGCCCGAGAGTGCCCGAGGAGGAGGGGCAGAAACCCAAAAGTGTTAACCCTAGATGAAGATTAGAGGGGACGGGGCTCGGATCCCCTCCCCGAGCCCAGGGTAACCTTACAGGTGGAGGGGCGACCAGTACACTTTCTGGTCGATACTGGGGCAGAACACTCCGTGTTACTAGAACCCTTGGGAAAATTGAAAGACAAAAAGTCCCTAGTCCTGGGTGCCACAGGAAAAAAACTGTATTCATGGACTACCCGAAGAGATGTAGATTTAGGTGTGGGACGGGTAACCCACTCATTTCTAGTTATACCTGATTGCCCCTCCAACCTGTTAGGGAGAGACCTCCTTATCAAAATGGGAGCCCAAATTTTCTTTTCCCCATCGGGGCCTGAAGTCACCTTACAGGAAGATCCCACAGTTGTTTTAAGTTTAAAATTAGAAGAAGAATATCGGATATTTACTGAGAAGTCAGTCCCTGAAGATATGCAAGACTGGTTGAGACAATTTCCCCAAGTTTGGGCGGAAACAGGGGGAACGGGCTTAGCAGAACAGATTCCGCCTCTGGTGATAGAAATGAAGGCTTGTGCCACCCCAGCAGCAGTGTGCCAGGACCCCATGAGCCAGGAGGCCAGACTGGGCATTCGCCCCCATATTCAGAGGCTCTTACAGTCAGGAATCCTGGTGCCATGCCGCTCCCCATGGAACACCCCATTGCTACCTGTCAAAAAGCCCAGTACAGGGGACTACCGGCCAGTCCAGGACTTGCGGGAAGTGAACAAGAGAGTCCAAGACATTCACCCCACGGTGCCCAATCCATATAACCTTCTCAGCTCTCTCCCCCAGAAAGGGGCTGGTATACTGTGCTGGACTTAAAAGACGCCTTCTTCTGCATGAGATTACATCCATCAAGTCAGCCCATCTTTGCATTTGAGTGGAGAGATCCTGACACTGGGCAAACAGGACAACTGACCTGGACCCGATTACCTCAAGGATTCAAGAATTCTCCCACTCTCTTCGATGAGGCACTACACCGGGACTTGGCCCCCTTTCGGGCCGCACATTCCAAGGTAACTCTCCTCCAGTATGTTGATGATTTGCTTTTAGCAGGAGAAACTTATCAAGATTGCCTTGAAGGGACTAGAAGCCTGCTCTCCGAGCTGGGCCAGTTAGGATACCGAGCCTCTGCCAAAAAGGCTCAGCTATGTAAACAGGAGGTGGTCTACTTGGGCTACTCTTTAAAAGAGGGGAAAAGATGGCTGACTGAGACCAGGAAGAAGACTGTCACGCAGATTCCAGTACCTAAGACATCTAGACAGGTACGTGAATTCCTGGGCACTGCTGGCTTCTGCCGACTTTGGATCCGAGGCTTTGCTACCTTGGCAGCCCCCCTCTACCCTCTAACCAAGGAAGGGGTAAAGTTCCAATGGGAAAAAGAACATCAACAGGCCTTCGATGAAATTAAGAAAGCCCTCCTCTCAGCACCGGCCTTGAGCTTGCCAAATCTGACCAAGCCCTTTACCCTCTATGTAGATGAGAGAGGGGGAGTAGCCAGGGGAGTTCTTACCCAGGCCTTGGGACCCTGGAAGAGGCCGGTGGCATACCTATCAAAGAAACTGGACCCAGTGG